>JAOBRB020064144.1:0-14765 GCA_027575285.2 Zoanthus pulchellus | reverse complement strand
TTGATTTTTTTGTGACAAAACAATGCTTCTTTTATTGTATTGCTATTAAAATTAAAACTTTATGTAAACTGCCTATTTGTATACCTGAGGCGTTTGTTTTTACTGCCCGTGTTATAAAACTGACAGATTTTTTAAAGCAAGTTTCTTAGTCACAAAGAATTTTTTTTTAAAAAACTGAGAAATCCCACGAGAAGAAACATTGCGTGATTAACATTTTCAATGGCAAATTTACAAAATGTTTATTACGAAGACATAGCTCAAGGCACCACAATCTGACAGGCATGATAATTATTGTTTTGTGGCCACCAGTATTGATGTTATCTTATTTAAACATAGAACTTTAAATATAGGGTAACCCATCAGGAATACTGTATCGCAACGGTAGCGCCACGGGAATAAGACAAGCGTCGCCACACAGCCACTAACAACATTGTCGAAACAAACATATGGCATTATATATATTGAAATGCCATGTCTAGCTTTTTTCAGCAACGCAAGAAGTGGATATCGCAGACCGTCTATTTTGTAAGTCACAATTTTCTTATATATTTTTGCTCAGTTCAGTTTAGAATCAGCTAGACTGCGGCGTGGAAAGTGCTCAATGAGCAACTTAAAAATAAGAAGTATAAGGCTTTCCTCACTATCAAACCTGTTCAGGTGTGCCTGTATGTATACACAATTTTAAAGAATTCAGCTTCAATTTTGAAAATTTTCAGAATTCATTAAAGAATCATATTGTATTTCGATCATTCAACCACTGATGGTTTCACTGGTTCGACAAAATGAGGACATATTGTGAAACTAACATTTAAGAATTGTATCAGGCTCAAAAAGTTAAAATTTTTAGAATCGCGAGGCTCGTTAAAAAGTTTGATTCTTATAAAAAAGAGGATACTCGAAAGGAGAACGCTTCGCCTGGTTCGTTAACTCTGTGGTGTCGAAATGACTTGTATTCATGTCGTGTCCCGAGATACACATATATATTAGCCTAAATGCCCTCATGCAATGGCAATGACTGACTCTGCCAGGTTATTTGGCAATCGGTTATGAACACTTGTCTTAAAAACTATATCTTTCTATACATTCATGACTAAGAGAAAACCTCTAGCAATGGCTATTTTTGTTTTGCCGGAAAAAATATCGCCCTGATCGTGATAGTTGCACTGTAAGTAATCATATATATTTTTGAGGTTGAAAGTAATTGACAATAACAGCACTGAAAAACTGTTAAAACTGCTGACCAAATAATTTTAAAATCAGCTGAATTGTGTGAAATCGGTATATTTGTGTTAGTCAAAGGGAAGGCCCGTGGAAACTGCGAAACCTCTGTGTGAAACATCGAAATATTCTCAAAAAAATGCCTATCAATATTTTAAAAATGCATTTTCGCTTCACCTCAAAATAAGTTTATTTTAAAAAACCTAACCTAAGGCAAAACTTTACATAACGTTTTCCTGCATGTTGAAAACTTATTTCCTTCCGGATCGCGACCCAATTGTATGATTGGCCAATTGAGACTAATGTTAATGTCCGCTTTTTATATTGACCGCCTCTTGACTGGTGCCTAGATATTGTAAGAGATTTTAATCATGAAATTTAATTTTGTGCTCAAGGTACTGTTTCGAATATTTCAAAATCAACCAATTTACCATGCACGCCCACCGAGGTTTCGGCATTTATCAAAACAAAACAAAAACTGTTCCTTCATAACTTGGCGAAAACTGAAGCGAATCTGGGCTACTCATCTGCTCAAGAGCTCGAACAAACCTTGTCGAGGTTTTCACCAGGCTTTTAAGGCACGGGAGCGTGTTTTCTTTGTTTCATGTAATTACAGATTTAATTCTCAAATTAACCAAGAAAAGGACTACATACAAATAGCGTTTTATGTTTATTTGGCGAACAGAATCGCAAACCCCGTATCGTTGCTTTGTCTCCAAGCGAATGCAGCTACGTGTGTGTAAAGAAGAAATAATGCGCGGGAAACGAGTTCCTCAGACTTTTCATTTGGAGATTGAAATGAATACGTGCTGCTTGCTGCAGCCGTGTTCAGTCACACGAAAATTTGAACAAAAAGCGGACGTTTAAACCGAGGGTATTAATAAAACATAAAAATATATATTTTAGTATTTTTTCGCATTTAGTGATTTAACCGAAGCAAATTTATCGCAGATAATTCACAATAGTGAGTTTTCTACTCGGCAAAGTTTATCTTTCATCATACAAATAACATATGGTTTTTGAATATGAATGATGTTCAACGCTTCATCAAAAAGTTACAGAGCTTTCGTAACGAGTCAAGCCTCAAGGTAATAAGAGATACTGTAAGTCAATAGTCTTAGTTTATAAGTGCGAACTACCCCTATTTGAGCGTCAGTTAAGAAAAGGAAAAGTGCATGTCCTTTAACATTCAGAAAAATTCCTGTTAGAATGATTTCATTTGAATTTTTTTATCAGACCAGTTACTACTACAATAATGAGCTGCTCGCTCTTCGCCCTACGGAAGTAAAAAGCCCCCAAAGTTCAATTTCTTACTCCTTAAGTTGACTCCCTATAAGGTCCTGGGGACGCCTATGTTAGTTTGGGTTGAACATTTACCTATTTAGTCTAAATTTGAAGAGTTTCTTTTCATTGATCATAAAACCACTTCGCTCAGCTAAAATTCCGGTGTTATTCAAACACAGCCGCACGCACATCTTTAAATGGCTCTTCAAAATCAGGACTCAGCACGTATATTTGTGAATATTTTACTACCCAAATCCCTCGTTTTCAATTTTCATGCCTTATAATTTTATCGAAAAATCTTTTATTGTTTGCCAGTTCGCACATACATAGGATAAATAGATATATAGTGTCATATGCTTTGCGTAAGCATAGATTTATGTTCTTCCAGTTTCAATAATTGCCATTTACACCAATATTCAAACGGAAAGAATATTAACGTTTAGTGTTTGTTGTTTTACCCCTTCACTTATAATTATATGACTTGCTATATTCTTACATCCACCTTTTAGACAGATTTAGGACCTATGGGGGGGGGTATATACCCGTGTATTATATCTAGCACAATCAGCCGTGGTTTACTTTTCTTCCACCGTACTATTGCGAGTATTGATATATGAAATTAGAACAACTACAATTTTAAGCGTTTAACAACTACACTGACCACGAATCATTTCGTAGGAGTATATAATAAGGAGCCACGAAGATTCTTTGTTGACGTTTCATCTCCTCGGGGCACTTTCAATGTTATATTTTTTTCTCTTTGTACTTTGACATCAGATTATAGTCATTGGTGCCAAACAAGATAATATGATACAAATAAAGAATTATCTTTTAAACACTTTTAAAAATAAACTAGTTAAGTGCTGAAGGGCAAATACAAGGACTGATAAGATTAAGTCATTGCATAGAGACAGTTTTTTTAACACTCTGCGACATCGCAAAAAACGCAAGTCTAAAACATAACAAGTCTTTGCCTCAATTTTTGGACACCTTTCCACGATAACGGAATTGAAAGCTACATTTTTTCCTTGGCTAGACGGAGAGCCTCCTGGCCAGAAATATAGATTGGCTCTTTTCAGTGACAATCTACAGACGATATGCAAAGGCAGACTTTTAGGTGCCAAGTCTATAACAACGGAACAAAACCGTCCGGCCATGGTAGAGACTATAGATATTCTGTTTTCATGCTTCGTAAAACAAACGGAGTAGGAAAAAAATGATTGTTTTACCTTAATTGACTAAATAATGAGTCCATTGCCATTGGGAACTGAACGTGAGCGACATGAAACAGTGTGGCGAGTTGAAACAGTAGATTGTTAGCATGTTATTAACTTTTCTTCCCATACAAGAATCGTTCTTTTTCAGAATCTCGCGATTCTAAAAGTTTTGACATTTGATTGACAATTCCTCAAGGAAAATACGTTCTGCTTGCGGAAAAACGAAACAGATGCAAGTCTGATATTCCTTTCTTTTTAATCGATTAATTAAGGTTACCATAGAAACTACAATATAAATAGTCATGAAAAATCTATATGAAAGAATTTTATGTGCGGGTCGAGTGCTAACGCCGAGCCACAGTATATCAGCTAATTCTTAAAAACAGGAATCATACATCGACTTGTCGTTATTCTTTCTGTAGCCATCATAATTCTTATGTCCCACCATGTACAAAAATAAGTGAATAGTTTCTTGCCTGCTTTTCTAGTTTTTAACTAAACCGTACTTGGAAATAGTTGAATCAGCAAAAGAACGGCAGCAAACTGAAAAGTGTTTGAAATAGTTTAAGATCGTCCAAGTGGCGGAAATTCCTGAAATCAGTGAAACTGCTGTTTACTGTATTAGAACCAGGATTTTGAACTTTTCCTTTGTTATAAATATCACGACACCCAGTGTCAATTCTAAGGAGAAAAAAGAACACAAAAAGATCGTGAGTTGTTTTTTCTTGTTTTTACAACCTATTTATTTTTGTTCAATACCATTTTGACAGTGTTTTCGAAATCAATAATTTATAGAAGTTGTCTTGACATTTTTTCTCGTTTTGACGTCATAGGTAAATACTCATTGTAAACTGTAAGTGAATCAACTGTGTTCATATACTATATTTGGCAATAGTCGGGAAAAGACCGTTAGTCGCCTAAAATTGTCCGTTATCTTTTGATCACAGTGGTCAAAGCTAAGCTAAAGGTATAGAGAAGGATTTTTCCATAATTGAAATAATAAACATTATGTAAAGTTCTCTCTATTATTGGATGAAACTTACAACAACAAAATGTAAATATCCAATCAACTCTCATGTCATTTCAGTATTTTTCGAAAAGATATGACAAGTGAAATAAACGTCTATTGTGGCTGTGTAGATAGCTTGGCATGGGCTCAAGTCACCAAAACGTTCAAATATTTCAAAATCCAGGAGTTTTTGAGAATTAACTACAGGCTAATAAAGTTGTTTTATAATTTCCAGGCAAATCAGTTAGGTTAGGATAAAAGTCCATTTCATGAACAAGATGAAAAGAAATAACTAATATTTAAACTGATCAATGCAATGGTAGATTTTTTTAAAAAAAAGTAATAGTTGTTTTAACCTCACATTTCTATAGACCGTATGCCAAGTCTTTTTTCTGTCTGCTAGTAAGGCTAAGTTTAAGTACATAGGGGTTTTTTTTTGGCAGCATAGAGAAAAAATGTTCTGCGCATGCTCGTTTATTCTCTCAAGCTAAAGTTGATTGGACGCATACCAGAACTCTACAAACACTGTCACATCCTTGGAACAGGCTCGTCAAAACTCTCCATGACCTTTCCAGGTGGAAATGACTTCCCAGTTTTGCGAGATTTTATAAAAATAACTAGATTGAACTGAAACAACGTGTGCTGTTGAATTGGTAAGTTGAAGATTTTCCTTGGCATCTTAAAATATGAAAACACTCTCAGATTGTTATACAAAGATTTAGATTGGAGATTGACACATATTTGTAGTTTCCAAATTGTTGATTTACAACCTTTCATAACACTTCAACTTGATGACATGAAAATTTTGAATTCTACAGAAACAGTGAATTACTGATAGAAAAGAAAAACAAAGAATGTAGTAAAGCTAACTTCATTGTGTATAAATAATAGTGCACAGACGGAATTTAATTTTAAAGGCGTCTTTTCAAAACAAAAACACCCAAAGTAGAAAAAAAAGCAAAAAGAAATTACTCACTTAGTTAATCTGAAAAACATCTCACGAGCAAACAAAAAACAAGAATATTTTATTATTTGAAAGTTTGCTTTCTTCTTGATTTTTAAAACTGTTTATAACTTTAACAACTTGAAAACCTTGTTGCAAATCATAATGTTCGATTATAACTTGAATTAACATCAATTTCTTGTACAATAACTTATCGGCACAATGTTGTAGTAGCAAAACAAGATTAGACAGTGGCATCACTAACTACCAAGGAACAAGAAAATATTTTAAAGTTTTGAATTATTAAAATAAGATTGTACAGATACCGTGCAATCATGGGTGTATTAAAGTTGAAGATTTCCAACGTGATAATTTCTTGGTGAACCGAGATTTCAATCATTCAGTACCTTCTTTTGGCTTACACTACAGTGGCGTGCCATGGCAGATTTTGTATTGAGTCTCATCACATCCATTGTATAACTGTCTGTTCTGGTTAAGAGGAAAAGTGCCCCGCTAAAAAACTTAAGAGATAAATATAACTATCTACAAGCCGCAAATTTAATATGCGCTAGAAACACGTGCTTTTCATTTCTCTCATCTGCGTACGTGTGGCCCTGAAGCCGAGAAAGGTTATCGACGGGGGAATATCGTCAACCTTTAATCATGTTTTCATTTTTCCTTTGCAAAACCGTTATGCCTGAACATGTTGCTGAAGATTTCCACAACCAATTTGAACGATGAAACATCGAAAAGTGAATCACTTCAAAACTTCAGTCATAGCTGAAGCAATCTGACAAAGCTATCAGATCTAACGAGTTATCTTTCAAGTGACATACTACCATACCAGTTCCTCAAACTCTCATATCCTGGTTGCAAATCTCCCCGATTTGATTGGTCGGATGTCATATTTTTACGTTTGTTTTGAAATACTATTTTTATTTTCACGTGAAGGACAAAGTGTTGATATTAACAAACCGTTAAACATCTTATTATTTTCCATCCAAAATTCTTTTTGCTAAATTCTCTGACAGCACTGCGCCATGGTTAGCCCAGCGGGATGTTATTTCAACGTTTGATCAAAATTGCAGCTGCGTTTGGCTATTTTCACGCCATTATTCAAATTTCTGGTCTAATCAAGTAAAAAACGTGTTGAGTAATGGAAAGCCTTTTTCTACTTTTATGGTTACAAGTGTCTTATTGCACACATGGTACAAAACAGAATTTCTTAATGAGGAATCTTTCATGACTCTTGGTAGGTAAGAATTTGAAATGTTTTAGAATATGAGCATATTTTTTAGAAAGAGATCATTGGGCCAATAGCGACAAGCCCTCACGAGAATGTTCAATAGCAAAAACAGTTTATCTAGAAATGTACCTTGTCATCGTTAACTACTATGCTTTCTTTCAACTTATGTCAATATTTCTATTAGAAAAACATTTCCGATCGCCTTTACAGCATATAAATTTCAGATTTTGACAGATCTTGAACCTGTTCTTTAGTGTGAAATTAATTTTATTCAAAATTATTGTTCTCAGGCAAATAGGGTGATTTGTTTGAAGTGTTATTAAATAAAAGAAAAATCTCAACAAAGCAGCCGAATGCAGTTCCTAAGAGCTTTTTTTCTTGTAATAAAATGATAAATGACAAATTCCTCTCAGCTGAATTGTTAAGACTTCGATTTTTATATTTCCTAGGCGGAAATTTTACAACTCTGGTAAAGACTAAAGATACCTTGTACTCTATATAACAATAGACTGAGGAAGTAGCTTCTTTCTCCCGTAATTAAGGTCAGTTTGGCATAAGGAAAACCGATCTATCTTATAAAAAAATCCAATCTTCAAGAAAACCTTCTAAAAGCCACTGCACTTGTGCAGTGCATGCAAGAATACCTATCCGCCATCCTATCACAATTTCTGTGTGACATGCGCCAAACTGAAGCCAAAATATTGAAAAGACAACAAAAACTGAAAAAGCAAAAGGAAAACTGATGATCGGAAGTGAATTTCACGAACTGTTAAATGTTTGAAGTGTCTCGTATTGCCTAACTAATATGGCTCATGGTTTTAGACATAAATATTCATTGCTAACTGGCGTCTGTTCAACCAGAAATAGTTTATTTTCAGTTAGCACAAATTATTTCGTTTAGAAAACAAAAAAAATTAAGAACCAAAAATAGTTAACTAATTTTTGCTTTGAACCCAAGATATCTTGCGATATATATTTTAAGAAAATGTCTTAATTTTGAAATTGCGGGCTTTTTTCCAAATATATTCTGTTACGTGACATGCGTCGCGTTTTCCTTGACAGAATATTGCGGGAATGAAACCATTAGTACAGAAATATAACTCATGATCCGAAGCGGCGCCTTGCTGTTACTCAGGTGCTAATCGCAGGCAGGAAGCCCTTACCTGGTTCAGCCGGTCTCTGCGGTGAAACTACGAGTGTGAGGACGTAAGTCTTTTTTTAAAAGTAGAACCTAATGCTAGTCTATATTCAGTAAAGAGCAGAACTAAAATGTATGTAAAACTTCTCCGTCGACCTTCTTTTAAAGACTAGTTGGGCTAAATGAATTATATTGTTTATAAACCGACTTTTGAGCATGTTGATGAATTCTACAAAAAATAGACTATTCATTTTGTTTCCCTTGAGCATCATCACCTGATAGTTTTCTATTTTAGAAAAATCAACTTGATATTGTCGACAAAGTTGATAGTTACATTTGAAAATCGCTAAGAAAAAAGCTTAAATGATGAAATGGTCATTGTTCTTTTACGGTAAAACCGTATTTTTTTGTTATATTAAGACTGCTTCTAATAGTAATATATTATTATTAAGTACTATGCCAACGAGCGGAAAGTTTGATGCTGGGAGTACATTTGAGTCATTGTAAATCCGGAAGAAAATATTCTTTGTTTAAAGACGGCTAGTTTAGATTAAAACGCCGGTTGTTTATTAAACAATTTCATTGTTTTTGGAGCGACTTTAAAAATACTGTTGTTAAGTAAGGGTTCTTTCCAACTTGAAAATTATCCTTTAACCAATACCAGCACTAATATTGGTATCGCTAATTTGACTTTTAATAGAACTTAAAGGATTATCAAACAAAACACGCTTTTTCCTCAATCACTTCATTTCATTTTATATTCTTGACCAAGAAAAACTCTTGCAATTTTAATGCTATTGACTAAAGTGTTTTCCGTAGATGACACAAAATTTTGAGTCTGCATTTCAAATTTGTCCTCTTTGTAGATTATAGCTTGCTCATTGTACTATTGTGTGTTGACAGATATTGGTAGTTTATGGGATTCATACTCGCACACATTGATGTAAGTGGTGGAGTTCGGAATATATATTTTTAAAAAGTTTTAATTAGGAGACTCGAAGTCTACCTCCAGGCAGCCGGACTTCTTAACTGTTATCAAGACTCTATTGTTGTAGAGAGCAGTTTGATCCAATTTAAACATCAGAGAAAACTGATGAACTGCTTCGGAGTTGCTAGTTATTGTTTATTCACTTAGTTGGTAAGACTGAGCGCCATTTGTAGTGTCAATACAGGGGAAGAGTTACACCTCCTACTGACAAAAAACAAATTCAAATGTCTTGATTGAGTTTGCGGACTACAGAACATCGAGTTTCTCAACGAGGAAATTACCGAATGGTTTAGCACGGCGAGATTAACTTCTTCTTGTTTTCAACTTCACGGGTTTTAGCATTATTAAGCCATCGAGGACAAATAAATTTAAAAGCGAATTGTATGAACAGACATATTCTTGAATTGGCTATTGTTTAGAAAACAGTTTGAACTTGCAATTGGAAGACAAAGGCTTAAAATTTTCGATTTGATTCCTGACTTTACCGCAAAGTTCGTCAAGAGATGTCAACAACTATGAAAACAGTTTGCAATCCTTTTGACAAAAAAAGAAAGATACTTATATTCCGGGAATTAAACTTTCAGAGTTCTTAAACTGTCTCAAAGAGTTATTCTGTTTCGGATGAAAAAGTGTTGAAATTTTGGAATGCAACGAGATGCATTTGATTGGATTATGCATCAATTTACGTTAAGGCTGTCAATCAACGCAAAGAATAGTTTGTATTGATTTTACAGTCCAACAGGCACAGTCGCACGTTTTGTGTTGTGTGCACCAGAAGGTTTTCTGATTATTTATCCTTCATGTCACTCGAGATAAGTCTTTGGGGTTTGTTTCCATTTTTCTAAGCTCTTGGCAGACAAGCCGTGAGCAAAGGATGAGTTTCGGCCCAACGACTATCCAAATGCCTCAGGTATAAACCGCAAAAAATTGTTAGTCTTGCGTCGAAAAAACTATTCTATCCGTCGTGCTAAAAAACGTAGAATTAACGACAGAGTTTTTGTGTTTCAGGGCATGGTCACACACGATGAGGACACTAGAAAGTCCTGCAATAACTGCGGAGATACATGCCCCGGATTTTCTGCTCATTACTGGCGGTAAGTGTGTTCATTTACTTAAGTCTTTCTGCTCAATGTGAAACAAACACTGAGGCTGTTTTCAGTGAGAAGCCAATTGTTTGACTTGCAAAGGAAAAATATCCAACGCTGAAGAAACTCGAACCACTGACACGTTTGAAAGTTGGGAAAAGAATTGTCTTTGCGTCATTACCACTGTGACAAGAATATCTTGGCGATGTAATCTTCTTCCAGAAACTCAATATTGCCATCGTTTGTTCCACGGGGGTGATATGCAAAGGTTTCACGTATCATCATGAAATTTGTGCACGACAAAGGAATTCATTGCTTCCTGGAATTACTGCTAAGCCATCGACGATGCTGCTGGCCCGATTGTAAATAGAGTTAATCCAGCTTCTTTTTTTGTTTTGTTCTTCTTTCGGACATGTTTGTGCTCGACTGCGGGGGACACTTCAAGTCATTCTCGCGGTACTATAGTTCATAATTGGTACTCTATTACACTGAAAGTAGCTTTAATTGTTTCTAAGCTTCTGTGAAAAAACTCTGTGAATCTTATTTATTTGCCGTGTTTCTTTTGAACTTGTAAGTGTTTAGGTATTCGGCAAAGTAAAGATTGTCCTTGATATCTCTCTTGAAGGCTCAATTTACATATTTGTATAACAGATACATTCTGAAACCTGCTCTCGTACGGTGAACAATGTATTTGTCACATAACACAAAAGTTTCGTTCTCTTATCTTAGCTGAGGTCTGTAAAATGGAATCAATGTAATGAATGGCGGTATGATAAACCCAACTTCTGGCGGATATTTGTTTCCTCGAAAGGCATGTTTTACCGAGATGCTCCTTCATCAGTGCTTGGCTTAGGAGCCTTCTAGTCTACAGATGGATTCCCTTCAAATTGTGATTTACATCCTTTATCTCTTATATCTACAGTTACTTGATAACTAATTGAGAAGAAACTGTGTTCGTCACAGATTGTAAAGAATGCGCTGTTTTGTACACCAGGAGACGCAAAATCAACGCTTTCTATCACTTATGATATAATCTAGCTTTCTCAGATTAGAACTTTAGGCCGCTTAATCTCCCAACAATCGCATGTAATGTTTTTTTAAAACTTTATTTCAATTTAAAAGAACATTTCAGCGCGAAGTCTTATTTTTTTCGGTCTGGCCTTTTTCACCCGGAAACTGCGGGATTTTATTCCGATAACTATCTCCGGCCTCGGCGTACTTTGAATTTAAAGAGTGCGCATATTTTTCACCCTGTAAGAGGAAAACAAAGTATGTGAGAGAAAAACACACAACTGCTGACATAATGCACTTTATTTAATATTTCCATCAAATGCAGTGGACATCTCTTGTATTTTTAGGGATATGTGTTCGTTCTTTTTCAGTTTGTTGACAGCTCGGACCTCGCTTAACAGTCAATCATCGCATTTCGACAAAAGAAATGATCAGTTCAAACACAACACTTGGATAATTTAAAGTTATCAGTGGCTGGTTCAAACATTTAATCCTTCCTACTTTTCACTTAATGAATTTATCTTTCTCGAATTAAAATTTCTCTTGAGTTTGCCAACAATCCTATATTCAATCTGGTTAAGCCTTGAATAAGAAAATAATCACAGATTTATTTTAAAACTGGGTCAAACTGTGCGCCAAGATACAGCGGTGTCAATTTCATTCCCAGCGGAAAGACACTCTTTCATTCTTTATGCCAAACAACTTGTGTGATTCGTTGAAATATCGCGAGAATGCGTTGAAGAACTTACCGCATATACCAAAAATTTCCAAAACTAGAGTTTGAAATTCCATTTGTCAAAAAGATTTGATTTCTTAATCTTTCCATTTGAGCTGTCGAGTGTAATTAACAACATCCTCAAATATGTGATAGTTTGTTTCATTTTGCAATTGAAATGATGGCACACTTTCTTTGACATTAAGAGAGCATTCTATTGAAGTCCATTTCCCACAATGGGTTAAAATGACGGTAAAACCACACAAGATTTATTAACTTAATGAGGAGTTACCAGATGCAATCCACGTGGGCACTTCAACACAAGACAAGTGCCTAGTTGTCCTCTCGTCTTATTTGTATATGTAATGATGCACTCATATTCTCTATTACTAGTAAATCAAATATTTTTTCAAGGAGAGGCATGTTGTTCTAAAGAAAGTGATTAATAAGAGAGTTAGCGTCGCCTCAACTGTTTGAAACATCATTTCCCGTTGCTTTTGTTACATTTATTTAAGGTTATCAACTCAAAACATTACAGAAACCTTCATCAAATATAATTAAGCCACTGGAAATAAACCGCTTTTAGTTGGAATTAAAGATCTCTTCCAAACGTGGAAATTCTTTTGTGAAAGAAAAAATTGCGGTACTTCGCCAATTCAGTTTTACTTATACTGTTTTCGGCATCAGTTTTCTGGAACATAACATATCGTTTCTAATTAAACTAAATTAATTTTCTCGATGGTTGAATTGTGCCCCAACAAAGGGATGCGGTATACAAATTATCTTATCTCGATGAGTACCAGGTGTGTTTACCAAGAAGAACAATCACATTACACTTTATATATGGTAATTGTTTCTTCAGGATCAAATTTGACATAAGAAGACGTCTTCTTATAAGAAATGTTTTTATCAAACTAATCCAAAATGGTGGTTTTGCCTGATAAGGCTAAGTTTATTTTAAACAGTAATATTCATTATTATAATTTTATTATAACAAAATCTTTATAAGAACAGCGAGATTGGCAGAAAATTAAATTCAAGACAACAGGAGTTGAAACTGAATATTGTAATTTACGTGTGCAGTTGTGCACAGAAAAAACACCAAAGCACATCCACCATGTCTCATTTATTATTATATATACTATTGTCCCAAATGATACACGTTTACAGTTGATCAGAGTTGGTTTTCAAACTTTGGTTTATCGTCATTTAAAACAGCGTACGCAATGAACGAGTCCCAAACTTCTCTTTGACTATAAGTGTGATATTTTCAGTGGTTTTTAGAAATTTTGTGTAAAAAGTATGAATTAAATAAACGATGGCATTATGAACATACCGAAATATTAAGGAAATCACAATTCGATTCCAGTTGTATGCATGTTTTGTAATTCTCGCCGGATTCATTGTATGCATGTTTTGTAATTCTCGCCGGATTCGTTGATTATTACAATAAATAACCACTAAAATTCTATCAATATTATGAATTGGTATTTTTTGTATTCCTAGCCAAAGTAGATTTGATTTTGTTTTTAAAAATTATATTATTAATAGAAGAACTTGTCCCGATACTTTTGTAAATAATATAATTTTATAATTTTGTTCACGCGATCTGCTGCATGTTTTTACATGTTTGATATCAAATAAATGTCATTTTGTGGTCAGTTAAAACGACGTAACCAAGGATTTGGATGTAAGTTTTAAAAACTGTTTTGAGTCTTTCTATATAAAAACAACTATCTACTTCAACACAACGCTTGTTTCTACCGTAATAAGGAAGTTGTTAAAGATTATAAGAGAAACTTTGTTATTTTTATTTGACTCTAATTCTGTACGAGTGCTGCTGTTGGAAATCGAGTTGCCTTATGCCTATGGCTTGTTTGTTTTGCATTTAAGGAATTTTCAAATTATATCATGAATAACGTTGAAATCTCTTCAATTTTTTAAACTTTTTAGTAATTTTTTTTCTTTCTCTGAATAAAAGAACTGTCTAGTTTTCACTCTTCACTATAAATGTCTGTTATGGCTTAGTATAATTAATACGGTTTTAAACTTTATTTAGCAATGCTGGACAAAGCTGTATGCATGTTGACATGATCTTGTGCAACGTAGCCGAGCAAAAAACCTAGACTTGAAGGCACCTTAAGGTCAAATATACTTAAACCTGCACAGATGTCACGTTTACAATGGAAAGATGTCACTGAATTTTTTATTAAAACATTTGATGCTCCAAATATTATTTTAGTTTTAACAGCCATGTAAAATATGTTTACAGGTGAAAACCATCTGACAACAATCCTTTAAAGCATGCTGTTTGGGTACGTCTTTCGAAGTAGGATTATATTTTTTTGTGAAAACAAAAGCCAGTGCACATCCTTGAACTGTACATGCGTTTGTACACTTTGCCAATTACATCTTTTAATTGTAGGTGGAAGAAGGGAAATATGTGAAAGATATATATTTTTACAGTCTATAATAGATGTCACTTGATATTTTTTGATCCTTCCCCGAGGATAAGTTTACTTACTAATGAAATTTGTTGATGCATATATATAAAAGCAGGGATTTTTTGTTTTTTTGTTAAAAAGTTGGGAGTTTTTAGGGTATTTGAAAAAATAGGAAGAAATGGACTACTCCTTTCAATAGTCTGTTTTAGTTTTTAAAATGCATGTCTTCTCGAGTGTGACTCCTATAGCCCAATGAACATCCGCATAGGTACCCTGTGTGACTCCTATAGCCCAATGAACATCCACTGGGGTACCCTGTGTGGCTCCTATAGCCCAATGCATGTCTCCTTGGTGTGGCTCCTATAGCCCAATCCATCTCTATTTGGTGTGGCTCCTATAGCCCAATGCATCTCTACTTGGTGTGGCTCCTATAGCCCAATACATGTCTACTTGGTGTGGCTCCTATA
>JAOBRB020064033.1:0-14766 GCA_027575285.2 Zoanthus pulchellus | reverse complement strand
AAGGGAATGAAGATGACTAGAAATGATGATGAAGGGAATGACGATGACTAGAAATGATGATGGGAATGACGATGACTAGAAATGATGATGGGAATGACGATGACTAGAAATGATGATGAAGGGAATGACGATGACTAGAAATGATGATAACGAAATTCATGATCATGAAAATCATTATGAATCATGAGATGACGAAGATGATGAGAACAACGAAAATCATAATGGCGATAACAGCGGTAGTTTCTTGATTTTGGTAACTGTTTAAAAGCAGCACAAAAAACATTTAAATATTTTATAAACTAAAATTTAATCAACCACGTAAAACTAACAATTTAAAAATTACAACTACTGAAAAAAGAGATTTGAAGACTAAAACATGAAAATTAAAGATTTTTTCCTGGACTCTTGCGAAACCTGTTCTTTAATAGATCATCCAAATGTCAAAAAGATTTTTTTTCTTGGGCCTCTTTCACGTCTGGGCAAACGCGAATGACCTGTGACAAGTTGCCAAGCGAAATGGTGTGATGGCTCCTTGGAAAAGATGGTCAAACAGTCGTCCATTTTTTCTTCCAAGTTTTACAGTGACTTGGTTGAGTGTCCGAAGCTATTTGAGACTATTTTCTGTTTAGTCAAAGCTATCTTTTACTACAGTTCCTAATACCGCTTTCTTTTTAGTATTTCCGGTTTCCACTGGACTGGATGCGTCTCTTCGGACTGAAAAGAAAAACAACACCTATATTAAACTACGTTCTCATTTCATTTCAAAGTTAAGTGGATTCTAACAATAATAACTGACTTTCCGTTTTTCATAAAACGAACTTCGCCGTCAAATTTGTCACATAAATAAAAGTAAAATGGCACGATTAGAAAACTTTTCTGCTAATTTAGGGGCAGTTTTATTAATTTAGTCCTAATTAATTTGATAATAATTGAATATTTTGCTGTGTTACGCTAAGCGTGCTAAAGCTCTAGAGTCAAGCCTTCTAGCTGGCCAAAGGTCTACTAATTGGGGACTCGAAGGTGGAAACATTCACATGACCGGCACACATATATAGCACACGTTTCCGAAAGTCTATGGTTTAACGTCCTTCTCGGAGAAAGTCTGTCCCTTTTTTATGGGAAAAAGGTATTAAAACACAATCGACCAGCAGAATGTGCTGCTTGCCCCAAAATATTAGTACTCAACAGCTTTGTAAAACCAAATTCAGGAAACCTGAGAGGATAAAATGCCATTACAAGTCAAGATATCTTAAACACAGCGAGTCTAACTAAATGATGATGCAACAGCTATGACATGGGTTCCTGAAGGGTAAAAAGCTCAATCCTTTACGAGCCTAGTGGCCCATGGAGCCGGCGCTTATCTCCGGTTTCTGTAGTGTTAAGCGGATGAGAGTCTCTGACTCCCCCTGGACGGGACACTAATCCATCCCGGGTTAGCTCCCAGCAGACGCTGGTACTCATTTACCTACCACGGAAGGATGGAAAGCTGGGTTGGCTGAGATTGAAAAGGTCACACAAATATTCGTCAAACTGCTGGGATCGAACTGGGGACCTTGTGGTTGGAAAGCAGAGATCTTACCAACTGCTCCAACCTCGTCTGCCCAAAGAAAAAAAGGATAAGAAAAAACAGGATAAAATTCATGGGAAAAAGTGGGAAGAAGAATGCTGTGAACCGAGATAAGTGGAGACACAGGGGAGGCCTTATGAACCACTGGGACCGCAGGGGCGGATACAGGGGGGGGGTGAATTTTGTGAATTTTCACCCCCCTTTTCTTCAATTTTCTTGTACATTCTTTTCTTCTTCTACAAGAGTCATTGGTAAATTCTTTGTAGTATTCACCCCCCTTCTAGAATTTCTGGATCCGCCACTGGACCGAAGTAGACAAGTGAAGTGAATTGAGTTTAAGTCAACGTTTTAAAACAAAGTTAAGCCATAGAACTTTAACCTTCTTAAACCATCTTTTTTGGATGAGTTTCACTGTACAGCAACAAAGGATTACTGTAGTGTACTTCCAGGTCAGATACAAGATCAAATTGTGAGTAATAACTGCATCACCAAGTGTTATTTTCTCATTTTGCAACAAAATGTTGAACCATTGTTCTGTTAAACGATTCATCGTGTTGGTCAGAAAAACGGAACAACAAAGGTGCTTATAGATTTTTATAAAATACGAAGTACTTTTAAAATATAACTGACAGCTTGTCTAGGCGTCTGAGGCGTAGTATTTCTCGGACCCTGACGATCAAAACATTATGTAGTTTGTTTTCATAAACTAGTTATTCCATTTACAGTGAATTTTTTATCAATAACTAAATAACTTACTCTTTTGGCATCACTATTTATATCTGGGTTTTAAAGACACTGATAGAACAAACAAAAAAAACAATGAAGAAATGATTTTTCTATCTAGTTGTGCCAACGGTTCAAGTCCTCAGTGACATTAAATGGCCGGTGAAGCTTGGATGCCGTGGAGTTAATTTAGCACACTGCCTAGAGAGAGTCCTCATGAAAGAGCAATCTCTTTCTAAAGGCATTTGTGCATCGACACAGAAATCTAACATACTTCTTTAAAAAAACTTGTCAAACATACAGTATTAAGCATGGTGACAACGCGAAAGTAATCAAATTCCACCTCCTTGCTCTTGCAATAAAGCCGGCTGCACACCTATCACGAGTCAAACTGACTGGTGCGTACCTCTTACAGCACCGACATAGAAACTTTTCTTATTTGGACTAAAATTTTGGTTGTATATGGTTATAATTTTATGTTTGAATTGTTTTAAACTACAATGTGAAAACAGCAAAAGTGAACGAAAATGTTGAAAATCGCCCTTTTAATGACAGAATAACAAAGTCCAAATTGTCAGGGATTTTTCTTTTTTTTCCTATTTCAAAATTAAGCTCAACAACGGGAGTTCATCGGCATTTTATACATAAAAAAATAAAACAATACCACAGAACTCTTAGCTCTGATTCAACATCAATGGCAAATTGAAATCTTACCGCCATTTCGTCTTCCTTGTAAATTTTGATGGTCTTATCTGCTTCACACGTGATCAAACGGGAGCTGCTCTGGTCAAAAACCATCTCAAATATCCCAGCCTCACTATCAAGTGAGCCAGGTTGCGTTGTCGCCTGAATCCGCTGAAAGTTGTACCCAGTCCTCCAGTCCCAGAAGTACATAGTTCCGTTATCACCTGGGAAGCAAAACAGTAATTTAAATACTGACCTATGATGAAAAAATTTTAGGACTTTTCCAGGAGTTCTCCAGGGTAAAACAACTATTTTTTAAGGATCCAACACAAAATTCTACCTTGCAAATACATAATGAGCAACTAATGAATACTTTACACCATAGAGCCGGTGCTTATCTCCGGTTTTTGACGTGTTGAAAGTCTTTGACTCCCCCTGGACGGGACACTAACCCATCACAGGTTAGCTCCCAGCATATGCTAGTACTCATTTACCTACCCCGGAAAAATGGAAAACTAAATTGGCTTAGGCGGAAAAGAAGGTCACACAAATATTCGAAGCATAAGGTTGGAAAGCAGAGATCTTACCAACTGCGACAATGGACGTCAGCCCAAAGAGTAACTACGCTAGCAAATAAATAGAACAGTTCTTCAGCGTTCTCAGCCAAAGGAAAATGAGAAAAAAATCTCAATAAAAAATTATTGAAATTTAGCCGACATAAAAATATAAATACTGTAAATCAGGGACGAGATATGACCAAAACTTGCTATTTTATTTCAAATCACTTTTGAAGTTTAAAAACAAAATTACGTCACAGAAACAAAAAACTTGATAAATGAGCTAGCCAGTTATTAGATCAAAACCTGTAAATTTAGGCGGCTATATCTCAAAGGCATTATATTCTAAGTCTTTGAAACTTCCTGAGTTTAATACTTTTGAATTGAATTCTTTAGAAATGCGAAAACATTTTTTTACTTCACAGGCACTTTAAAGTGAAATAATTCAAGGACTTTTTTTTTAGTGACTTTCCAGGACCATTTCAAGTAAATCCAAAACCATTCCAAGTAAAGCCAGAACCGTGCCAAGTTAACATAGGACCATTCCAAGTAAATCCAAGATAATTCGAAATAAACCAGGACCATTTCAAGTAAATCCAGGACTATTTCAAGTAAATCCAGGACCATTCCAAGTAAACATAGAACCATTCAAATAAATCCAGCACCATTCCAAGTAAATCCAACACCATTCCAAGTAAATCCAGCACCATTCAAGTACATCCAACACCATTCCAAGTACATCCAGCACCATTACAAGTAAATGCAGGACCAATTCAAGTATATTCAGCACCATTCCAAGTAAATTCAGCACCATTCCAAGTAAATCCAAGACTATTCCAAGTAAATCCAGGACCATTCCAAATAATTATTATATCCAGGACCATTCCAAGAAAATCCAGGACCACTCCAAGTAAATCCAGGACCATTCCAAATAAATCCAAGACCTTTACAATCAACTAAAACCTGAACACTACTAAACACAACAAAATATTTCTGACACCTAGAAAGCAACGAAACATGTTATTATCTTTGCTCTAAGACGTGTTTTCAGGTTTTGGATTCCGCTGCGACGGAATTTTCACTTAAAATAGAAGAGGCTAAATAGCCAAGTCATGCACGTTTACCTTTAAGCTGTTCTTATAATTCCATTGCTAATTTTCTTTTGTTTTTTTTCTAAATAATAATTCTTTTTCATGATATTCTTTTCACTCACCAATATGCAATTAATTCCACTGACGTAGGTAGTACTGCCGAAACGTGTTTGAAATTAAAAAAGTCGTTTTGTGCTATGTAGACCATCTGAACGCTTTATTCTTTTACAAAACTAAATTATTACTTACTAAACTAGAAAGTCCCGAGAACAAAAACAACTGAATTCACAATTTTTCTTCTACAGTGCTGTTGTATGAACAATATTTTAACCAGCAGCAAATTCTAAGGACGTCCAGAGACTGGAATTTGTTTTTGGAATTACTGTACTTTTCAGGACTTTCAACGACCATGGCAACCGTGAATAACATGTCAACATCTACCGGCAGCTAACCTGCGATGTATTAGAGTCTCGCCCAGGAAGAGTCAGACTCCTATCAACTTAACACTACAGGAACAGGAGGCAATCATGGGCTTTAATGAAATATGGAAAGCTGTAGAATTATTTCCAATATGAGAAATATTTTTATAAAACCTTTTTCTGGAATTTTTGTGTCGATTCAAACAGACGTTTCGACTGAAACCATCAGTCTTCATCAGTGAAGTTTGTCACGTGATAGAGAACTATCACGTGACAAACGTCGAGGAACGGAGAAAAGGGCCCGGTCCTAACTGTGAGACAGAGAAAACCGGAGCTCCCCCTTTTTGTTCAGGGTTGCGTCCTTCACCCTTTCCCATATGGCTTCCTTTATTCCCCGCCTTCGCCAATCTCGTTCTCCATATTTCCAATATGGCATTACAGTTTTCAAAATTTTAGCCAGAGGACTTTTAAACTGTCACCTACTGCACAAAAAATAAAAGAATGCTAAGCAATCTATAATCA
The DNA here is from genome assembly GCA_027575285.2 of Zoanthus pulchellus. NCBI lineage: Eukaryota > Metazoa > Cnidaria > Anthozoa > Zoantharia > Zoanthidae > Zoanthus > Zoanthus pulchellus. Next base: position 9,203 of record JAOBRB020064033.1, on the reverse strand, counting down.
AAGTGTAACTTAAACTTTGGAATCACAGAGCAACTTCAGTCATTATGATCAAGGTTCTAGTAAGAACCGAAAACTTAACTTTGTAGAAAAAAATATGTACTGAGTTTCCAAAGTTTGAATTGCATCGTAAATATACGGTAATCGTTCCACCAGTTTATATGAGTCTTACTATTAACCACTCTGAGTCTACTATCAGAAAATTACCTCCAGACACCAGGACATTATCAGAATTTACGGCCAAACAGTTTACGATAGCGTTGTGTCCTGATAGGTTCTGTAGGAAATTGCCATCAGGGAATTTCCACTGCTTTATATTGTCCGGAGATGCTGATGCAAAGGTAAACCTGCAAGCCACAGTTTGTTATCAAAACGTAACAGTGACACATTAGACACCAATACAGTAGGTTCTTTACGATTAGAGGTTACATGATCACAACCAATTTGTTATCAAAACGTAACATTGATTAGTCTACAACAACTTGACACATTAAGCATCAATACAGTAGGTTTTTTACGATTAGAGGTCACAAGATCATAACAAATTTGTTATCAAAACGTAACATTGAAAGTCTACAACAACTTGACAAATTAGACACCAATACAGTAGGTTCTTTACGATTAGAGGTAACATGATCACAACCAATTTGTTATCAAAACGTAACATTGAAAGTCTACAACAACTTGACAAATTAGACACTAATACAGTAGGTTCTTTACGATTAGAGGTCACAAGATCATAACAAATTTGTTATCAAAACGTAACATTGAAAGTCTAAAACAGCTTGACACATTTTTCACTTCATAGGCATTTTAACTACAACAGAACTTTGTTAATGGTTAGAAGATATATAATGCTTTAGTAACACAAAAACTAATACTGCTAGTATGTAAGTAAAATAGAAATTATCCTCCAAAAGTTAAGCAAAATAGCTGAAAATGAAAGAGTTGAATCGTAGACAAGGTGAACTAAACATTTAAAGAAAAGAAGAAATTGCAATTTTTCTAAATTATGTAACAAAAATCATCGTCTCATACTGTGTAGGGTGAAGAACAAGGGCTCGAATACTCTTCTTGTGATTGGTTAATGTGGTCATTGACTTTCCAGCAGCTAGGTCCCACAGCCGAATGGTGCAGTCATGACTGCCTGTTACTACCTGGAACAACGACATAGACATTGTCATCATGAATCACCACCATAAATCACCACAATAATTACCATTATGAATCAACATCACAAATCACCATCACGAATCACCATCACAAATCACCATCATGAATCACCACCATAAATCACCACAATTAATTACCATTATGAATCAACATCACAAATCACCATCACGAATCACCATCACGAATCACCATCATGAATCACCATCATGAATCACCATCATGAACCACCATCATGAACCACCATTATGAATCACCATCACGTATCACCATCATGAATCACCATCATGAATAATAATAATAATAATAATAATGATGATGATTTCTATAGCGCCCAATTCTAGAGTTCTGGGCATGAATTCATCATCACCATCATGAATCACCATCATGAATCACCATCATGAACCACCATCACGAATCACCATTATGAATCACTATCATGAATCACCATTATGAATCACCATTATGAATCACCATCATGAATCACCATTATGAACCACCATCATGAATCACCATTATGAATCACCATCATGAATCACCATTATGAATCACCATTATGAATCACCATCATGAATCACCATCATGAACCACCATCATGAACCACCATTATGAATCACTATCATAAATCACCATCAGGAATCCCCATCAGGAATCACCATCACGTATCACTATCAGGAACCACCATCACGTATCACCATCATGAATCACCATTATGAACCACCATCATGAATCACCATCATGAATCACCACTATGAACCACCATTATGAATAACCATCATAAATCACCATCACAAATCACTATCAGGAATCACCATCACGTATTACCATCAGGAATCACCATTATGAATCACTATCGTGAATCACCATTATGAATCACCATCACGAATCACCATCATGAATCACCATCATGAACCACCATCATGAACCACCATCATGAACCACCATTATGAATCACCATCACGTATCACCATCATGAATCACCATTATGAATCACCATTATGAATAACTATCATAAATCACCATCACGAATCACCATCAGGAACCACTATCACGTATCACCGTCATGAATCACCATCATAAATCACCATCATGAATCACTATCATAAATCACCATCACGTATCACTATCATAAATCACCACCACGTATCACCATCAGAAATCACCATTATGAATCACTATCGTGAATCACAATTATGAATCACCATCACGAATCACTATCACGAATCGTCATTATGAATCACCATCCAGGGCTCGACGTTGCGACCTGTGGGGTTGCCAATGCGACTTCATTTGGTCGGCTGGCGACTAACTTTTCACTCATGGTCGCCAGTCTGGACTCCACGATTTCAAGTTATAATTAGGTACTAGCAACCAAATTTGAAAATTTAGAAGCCAGCTGGCCCCAAGATTTTTTTTCTAAAGTCGAGCCCTGCCATCACGAAGTACCACCACGAATCACCATCATCAGGGCTTGACTTTAGAAAAAAGGCTTTTGGGCTTGCTGGTTTCTAAGTTTTTAGATTTGGTCGCCCACATCTAATAATAACTTGAAATAATGGCATCCAGACTGGTGACAAAGAGTAAAAAGTTGGTTGCCAGCTGACCAACTCAAGTGGCATTGGCGTCGTCGAGCTCTGTTCGTGAATCACCATTATAAATCAACATTACAAAATCATCTTCATGAACAACATCATAATGACCATCGTATTACAACGTAATATCCCTATCAACAGTAATTTTTTAAACAATACTCACAATGTTACCATTTTTTGGAATAGGTATTATTATGATTACTGATATCTGAGTTTTAAATACTCTGCATAAAAAAAACATTAAAAGACGAAAAAGATCTTTGTTATTTAGTTGTACCAACGGTTCAAGTCCTCAGTGACATTAAATGGCCAGTGAAGCTTGGATGCCGTGCAGTTACTCTAGCACATTGCTTATTGAGAGTCCTCATGAAAGAGTAATCTCTTTCTAAAGGCATTTGTGCATCGACACAGAAACTCAACATAATTCTTTTTTAAAAAAAATTGTCAAACATACAGTATTGTCATGGTTACAACATTTTGAAAATAATTAATTTACACTTTCTTGTTCTTGCAATTAACAATTATTGGATGAGGTTGAGCATGATAGCCATAATTATCAAGGCCAAAGTTTGAGTTATCTGCAGAAGCCGAAGGCTGAGGTGGATAACACAAACTGAGGCCTTGATAACTATCGCTATCATGCAAAAACCGAATCCAATAAGTGTTTTATTATGCATATTCCTGAGTTGTATTTGCAACTCTGATCAAAACTGATCAAACTTCTGGTTAGTGTGTTAATTGACGTCACTTCTGTATGCCTAAAACTATTGTCTGTAGGTATGACATCACTACATATAAAAAATCTATTTTCTGCAGGTATGACGTATGAGAGACAAAGCAAGCAAGAATTAGCTGCGCACTTATAGCCAATCAAAATCGAGCTTTTGACACCAATGCATAATAATATAGCTTAGTGCCTCCAAATCGTGAGCCAAATTGACTGGTGTTTACCTCTCACAGTCAACAGCTTCTTTCTGCCCTACCTTTGCTTTTAAAAGCACCATTTATTTTATTGAGAAAAAATACTTGGGTACATTCATGAAGACAAACTGGTAAGTTACAGAACTATTTGTTTAAACCTTATGTTGGTAGTCACAGTTCTCTCCTCATTTCTTGCCAAGTAGTGCTTGATAAAACGATCTGCATTATACCAAATTATAACTTCCTCAACAGCACTAACCTTACCTAAGCAGGGTTTACATTGATGATGAATGAGAAACGAAATTTTATGGCTTTTCCATAACATGAATGAGAAACGAAATTTAATGGCTTTTCCATAACCCAGAAATACCTAGAAAGAAAAAACCCACTTCAGCACGCTGAGCATACTGTACGCACCGAGATTTCAATATCTAGAAGGCAGCAACCAGCGATGTAACGCCGGGTACTTTGCTTTATCCCGCCACCTATTTCGGACAATAAGTTGAATGTTTTGGACTAACTGTGTATCCGACTTTTCCTAGAAACTTTCAACCGCTCTCTTTGTTGAAAATGGAATGGCCTTTCTTCCTTTACTAACCAGGAATTTTAATTCTTAAATCTCCGAATTATAGCAATTTTTTAAAAAAGTCGAGCAAAGTACAAAAGGTTACCGTAGCAAATTAATGAAAATCCACATCTACTGTTGCATCAAGTTTCATCGAGTTGCAGCAAGGAATTCCCTGTCAAGTTGCAATTAACGTCTGCATGACACTCCACTCCCTGATGCCTACTTTTCAAACACAGCCTGCTAGTCAAAAACTTACTGAAAGCCCAAAGCCCTGTACATGTAGTTACTTTTGATACTACACGTCAGCCAAGCATAATGCAACATGTGTATGACAATGACACTTTCTTGACACATTTAAGCCCAATTATATAAAACTTTAATTCACTGGAAAAAGTATTTACAAATTTTCTGACTTTTTATGAACTGCTGGGATCTAAACATTATGTACTTTATACATGTACCTGTGGATCAGTTGCTTGTGCCTTTACAACAGCAATGGTGTTAGTATGACCTGTCAAAGCATGAATACATGCCTTGGTTCGCATATCCCACACCTAAAGGAAAAAAGCAACAAACCTAAAGTGCCTGTTTGAACTACAGTTAATAATTTTAGTTTTATACTCTGTGGTAGACTGCCAGTTTTTGCAGAGTAGACAACGATATTAACTGCCCCTTTTCCTCAAGTGGTCTTCAGAGGGCATTTCCCCTCAGAAACATTTGAAATCTGGAAGCTCTAAAATGCTAATGATAGCATTCTTGCCATCAAAATATGTATAATATGTATAATAATTTTACGCGTCGGGCTGTAACAGTGATATCAAATCATGCTGCATTGGCAATGAGGCCTGACCTTGGTCACAAAAAAGTGCATCCAAACAAATCAAAATAGATTTTAAAAAAATCATTTTAATAAACCTTGTGGTTTTAAATGAGCTTCCTCACCAGGAAAATTGGAAACCCTCGACTGAAATTTGTAAATTTTCTTTTGAACTTATATATGTGCCACCACCAGGTTAGCTCATTTGGTAAGGCGCCAGTCTGCTGTGCCAGAGGTCTTGGGTTCACTTCCCTGCCGGACCAACACTCAGGGTCTTGAAAGTGCTACCTTAGCTCAAAACAAACAGTTAGACTTCCACAGTTAGACTTCTAACTGCAAACAGTTAGACCTTCGCGTATTCTTGGATAAGGATGTTAAGCCCTATATCCAGTCTCTCGATCTCTCTGTCGAGGGACTTAAAAGAACCCACACACTTCTCGCAAAGAGCAGGGTGGTGATCCCAGTGTTGTAGTCTATTGCTTCTACTGAGGGCACTTTTTATCGGCTGCCAATTTGTGCCAGTACATGTGAGCCACTCAGCGGACTTTCTAAGACCCTCAAACTGTTAAAACCAGTATAAATTATATTTGTATATGCTTAGAGCTCTACGGATTTAAGCACTATATAAATGCAGCATTATCATTAAATATTATTATTCTACTAATTTTATCATGAAAATAACTTGAACCTAATGTTAGCAATGTCAGCGTTTTGTCATTCCCTTGCCACTGTAACTCAATTGAAGGGTCTAACTTTGTATGAAAAACTAAATTCTTCCAAGGGTTTCAATGACAAAATAGGGATAATGTAGAGAGAAACAAGAACAAGATCAAAAGTCACTTCTGAACCCCTGAACCTTACCTCCTGGCTACACACCAGGACTCTTCCCAACTGGCTACACCCCAGTGAACCTTAACCCTTGGCTACACACCCCTTAACCTCTACCCCTGGCTCCACACCCCTGAAACTCCCCTCCCGGCTACAACCTATAACCTCCCACCTGGCTACATACCATTGAACCTCCTCTCCTGGTTACACACCACTGAACCTCCCCTCTTGGTTACACAACCTACTGAACTTCCCCTCCTGGTTACACACCACTAACCCTCCCCTCCTGGTTACACACCACTGAACTTTCCCTCCTGGTTACACAACACTGAACTTTCCCTCCTGGTTACACATCACTGAACTTCCCCTCCTGGTTACACACCACTGAACCTCCCCTCCTGGTTACACACCACTGAACCTCCCCTCCTGGAAACACACCCAACAATCTTCCCTTCTGTCTACACATCCCTGAACCTCCCCAACTGGCTACAAACCCCTTAACGTCTACCCCTGGCTCCACACCCCTGAAACTCCCCTCCTGGCTACAACCTATAACCACCCACCTGGCTACATACCATTGAACCTCCTCTCCTGGTTACACACCACTGAACCTCCCCTCCTGGAAACACACCCAACAATCTTCCCTTCTGTCTACACACCCCTGAACCTCCCCACCTGGCTACACAACTTACTGAACTTCCCCTCCTGGTTACACACCACTGAACCTCCCCTCTTGGTTACACACCACTGAACCTCCCCTCCTGGTTACACACCATCGAACCTAACCTCTTGGTTACACAACCCTGTACTTACTCGAGCAGTTGAGTCTCTACCAGCTGATATCAAAACATCAATAGTTGGGTGAATGTCAAGTGAATGGACCGCACTGAGATGTCCATGATAATGCCTGATGACCTAAAGATATATTTTTTTAAAAATATTGATAACATAAATTGCTAAATATTTCTATTGATGATTTAATGATTTAACAAATATACAGTACATAGTTTAAAATTTGTTTACTAGGAAACATTTCAAAAACAAATAAATGAAGATATTAATAAATATAGAAATATGCATTTCAGAGTTTAACAGATTAAAATTCAGGGTCTCGCTTTTCAGCAAAATCCTTACAAGCTAGGTAAGTGATGGAGCTGATGTTCAATCTAAATATTTACCAAATGTACACAACAACAAAAACGTTCTCATTGGTACTGTAATGGTCACATTCAGAGTAGTGTGGCACTGTGAATACATTAGTTATTAAAAATTTAAGATACAAATGTAGTTACAGTACAAGTTAAGACTAACTTTTATTGCAATGTTCTTTGAAACCTCAGAAACCTTAAAAATTTGTTTAAGTAAATTTAAAGTAAGACTTTTTAGGGCTTTAAATCTGCAAAAAGCAAAACAAAGATTTTCAAAAACATTTAATGACCCACGCCAGCCCTGTTAATCAATTTTTTATGCATGTGTTTGATGAAAGCTTCCTAATCTTGTTCAATGCCGTAGCTTTTCGAGGCAAAATGTCATTCACTGACTTAGCCACAATTCCATGTCCTATCTTGATCAACCAGGTTTTAGCACCTAGTGAACAGGTTTTGCAGCAAAGATTTCTTGTAATTTCCTTTGAAATACTGTACTCTTTAAAAAACAAGTTTGAAAAGCTTCTTCCAAGGAGAAAAAAGAATTTATCACTCCGACTCTTTTTGCTACAAATTTTGCTAGAAATTCTTTGAACACTCTGCAATTGCCAGTTAAATGAATGTACTAACATAATCATTACTACTAGTATTAAAACAGAATTAATTAAAAACATTCAGTTCATCTTATTGAACAAAATTTGCTAATTCACAAAAGCAAACAACTTTTTTACTTTGTTTAATATGTGCTGTTTGTTAATTAATGTACCTTATTGTACTCAAGTACATGTTGTTAATATACCTTGTTGAACTCTAGGTACCTTTTGTAAACTAATGCACCTTGCTGTACTCTAAGTACCTTTTGGTAATTAATGTACCTTGTACTCTAAGTACCTTTTGTTAATTAATGTAAGTTGTTTTACTCTAAGTACCTTTTGATAATTAATGCACCTTGCTGTACTCTAAGTACCTTTTGGTAATTAATGTACCTTGTACTCTAAGTACCTTTTGTTAATTAATGTAAGTTGTTTTACTCTAAGTACCTTTTGTTAATTAATGTACCTTGTTGTACTCTAAGTCCCAGCATTTCACTTGCTTATCTTCGCCACATGAAAACAAGTATGGTTGCCTGGAACTGACGGCAAGTCCTCTCACTGTGCTAATATGACCTGTTAATGTCAGCTTCAACTTGCCACTACCAAGTTCCCAAATCTAAGTTTACAAACAGGTTAATCATTAATATACAGTAAAAGATTATTACAAAGACCTGAACACAATCACTATCAAAAGTAAAGTGCCTACAAAAATACAAGTCATGTTTTTCCACAAAAAATCAGCACAAATTTTGGCAAACTAATTACCAAGGATTGTGACATGGTTAGTTCCAGTCACGTAGTCAGCCTTTGCAAGACCTGCGGCCCACCAAAAAAAGGAAATTACACACTGCACATGAGACTGGCCACTGTTGCACAAATATGGCATCTAAATTTCTGTCATTATTAGTTTCAAGTTCATATTTGCAGAAGAAAATATTAATTTTTCTGATAAGGATTCATACTGCTAGAGCATTTCAATGTCACAAATGAACATTTCAAGTGAACTGATTTCAATTTGATCAGTGTTAAAAAATAATACCTAATACTGTGATCAAAATTTCAATTTGGAAGTTAGAGAAGATATAACCTTTGCCAGTCAGTATGTTCTGATATTGCACCTTGATAGTTCTGTCTGCAGATCCTGTTGCAAACCACTTGTTTCCAGGTTCCACAGAAACTGATCTCACCCAGCCAGTATGGCCACTGATAACCTGAAATTGAAGAAATTAAAAAATCTTAAGCTGCATATTATGCGGCATCCAAGTGCTGTCAAGGTAGACAAAGAAAACATCAACTCGCTTGTGGATGAAACCCAAGCCGAAAAAGACTAAAGAGTCTACAAAAAATGGGCCATAACTGTTTTTAAAGGTTAGTCCCTTTTCACTGAGAAAATATGTTTTTAACTCTTTGACTACTAAAAGGGCCTAAATCGCCCGCACGATATGCTACTGAGTTAAAGAATTCAATCTTTCTTAAACAAGAAAAGCATGTTTCAACTTTGGTTTTAAAGCAAACTTTAGTAGTCTCTTTAAGTTTGGAAAGCCAGTGATGCAAGAATAAACTGTCATTTCT
>JAOBRB020063927.1:0-14767 GCA_027575285.2 Zoanthus pulchellus | reverse complement strand
TATCATTATCATTATCATTATCATTATCATTATCATTATCATTATCATTATCATTATCATTATCATTATCATTATCAATATCAATATCATTATCATTATCATTATCATTATCATTACCTTACCACTACTTTTTAACTTTTTTTGAAAAAAATGTTGCGATTAAAATTTTTAACTTCCAGCCATGACGATACTTTTAAGTTTCCAGGTTCTTTAAAAAGCCCTTCTACTGTAAGCACAAAGAAAATTGCCCGCATGCTAAACATTATAAAATGAAAAACAATAAAATAGGTAAGGAACAGGTACATTTTACCTCTCTAAGATAACAGAAATATGTATGTAGATATAAATTCTATTAATTAAAGGATATAAGATAAATCCTAAAAGCTAATTAATACACACACAAAACTAAAATGGTGGGGCTGGCCATAATACAAAGGCAAAGTTAAAAACTGTTTTACTGTGGTGTCTAACTATGCCAAGAAAATCCTGATTTACAAAACCAGGTTATTTAAGAAGCCCTTCTAAGCATAAAAAAAATTATCTGCATGCTAAACAAAACAAAATAAATTAACATGAAAAACATATGAAGCTATTTTTTAGAAAAAACGTTTAAGAAAACTGCGAAACATATTCTGAAACTAGATAGTTTTTTTAGCTACATGTGTAAACTTTTCAAAAACATTTACATACATATTTTAGACCGAGAACATAAAAAGTCGAGCACACATACCTCTACTAGAACTGCCATCTAAACTACTTTCCTTTTGCTCGGAAGAGCAATTTACTGCTTTCCCAGGATATGAACAGCATATACCATTCAAAGGTGATCTTTCCACATTAGAAATAGCTCTCTCCCCTTTGGCATCTCTGGAGTCTCCAGTTTCCGGTAAAAGATGTGGTGACAACACGTCGTCGGGTTCTTGCGTAGAGTTTTTGGAGGCCGGTTGTGTTTTTATAATGGTAGGGTCGTTTACCTCTCCGTTCAAGGCTGGCTGGCATAAAACGGGATTTTTAGTCTTAATTGAAGTAGATGTAACATGACCATTTCCCGTTTCTTGTGTAGGAAGTGGTGAGTTCATATCATTAGAGTCTCCCGTCTCTTTTACAGGGGAAAGCGGACTCTTCAAACTCTCTGAATCGGTTTCAACCGGTGAATTACAGCTGCTTATTGGGCCTCTCTGTTCCTCAATTCCTTGATTTTCTGTAGAAGCCAATAACGACATTAATTTTGCAGCGAAAACTTGAGACTAATCACTTTTGCAAGCTACTAATCAGCAATTTGTGAAGATTAAGCAGATTAATAGCAAGAGGTACTAAGGAACTTAAGGGAAGTTAGGACCTATCCAAATGCGGCGAGATATCTCAGGGGTAGGGATATCTCGGCCCTTCATGATATCTCGGGTCAAGACAAGTTTCTCTACATTTACTTTATGTTTCAACCATTGAAGAAAGTAGGGATAGCCCTAAGGGTAAAATAGGGATAGCCCTAAGGGTAAAGTAAGGATAACCCTAAGGGTAAAGTAGGGATAGCCCTAAGGGTAAAGTAGGGATAGCCCTTAGGGTAAAGTAGGGATAGCCCTAAGGGTAAAGTAGGGATAGCCCTAAGGGAAAAGTAGGGATAGCCCTAAGGGTAAAGTTATTGGAGGCAGCGTGGCACAACGGTCAGAGTTGAGGATCTGAATGCGGAAGACCCAGATTCGATTCCCCAACTTAGACCACTGAATGAATTTGTCCTTGGTGATCTCAGGGACAAATTTACCACGCTTTGTTAATAGCCAACTGGTTTGCCTCCTACCAGTTGGGATTCTTAACTGGGAAAGAAGGAGGTTTTAACATGACAATGAAAAGCCCCTTGAGGAGAGTTATTATTAAGTGTCAATATACTTTTTTGTTATCTCGGTTTATGTGAACGGTTCACCCGGAGATATCTCGGGGACTAGGGGCAACTTTTTGGATCGTGGTAATACGTTCTTATTAGAATGAGACAAGATGGCGGCTTCTTAACTTTATTAATTGATACATTTCGGGGTCAGGTTTTTCCATTTAAACCATGGATAGTTTAATCCCTTTCTGCCATGCAACTGAAGATATCCCTACCTCTCGAGATATCTCACCTCATGTGAACAGTCCTTTATGGATATCCAACAAAGCAAATTTAGGCAGAATATTTTTTCCTAAGCATATAAAACAGTTTTTTTTTATGATATAAGGAGCAAACATAAAATAGATATTGTTTATTTTCCAGCAAATCTGCTTTCGTTACCCTAAGATGATATATCGCTTAATTTTATACGGTCTAGTCATAACTTAAACTTGAGTGCGTCTTTTGCCTTAAGCTCGCCGGACACTGGTGACAAGTTGGATCGACAAAATTTCCTATAGTGCAGGGAACTATTTACGGTGTTTTTGTCATTCGTGACAGGTAAAGACAAAAAATACTCGTGTGCAGTGGGCAAAAACAAATTGCACTTTAACAGAAGCAGGTCGGTTGCGTATTATTAACATAACAGCATGACAAGGTTGCTATATGAGGTTTATTTTTCAGAGTGATGAAATATTACCGTTTCTTCCGTATAAAAAGAGATATAAAAGGCGTTTTATGGCACAAACATTGCCAATCATGAAAACAATGGCGTTCAAGAATGTAAACGGAAATCTTTTAGAATCTTAAAACTTTCATAGTTTGATATGAAACTTGCTTTAGAGAATCTCAAAATACTCTTTAAATTTTAAACTTGACAGGTAATTCTTTGAAGTTCACAATTTTGATCCTGTGTGCATGCTGTTTGTTAATACCCTTTTCTGTTAAGGAAATATTGTCGTTCCAACTTGCCACGAATCACAAGTGCACGCTGCAAGTTTACCAATGTGCCTCGCGGACTTTAGTTATTGTATTTCTACAGTTTAATGGAACATTTTATTTAGCTTGCATATTTTCAAATGACTTAATTTGTATACATATACTCTCATCTAGTTGCATTTTTTACGCCAATTTGCACATTGGTGTCGTCGTGAAGATAAGAGAACGTAGCTTTTATCATTAGTTATATACTGTACTGAATGTTTACCAAACCACAGTTTCTGCTGGCGTTACAAATTTTGGCGAGCATTCATAAATCTTGATTGAAATCATTATATATACTATAAACATTTTTCAGGACGTTAACCGACAACTTTGGCACCATTTTGGAAACGTGCGCACACAGTTTTTCAAAAATGGTTTACCAAAGCCAACCTTAATTAAGATTTTTTTCACCAGACCCGTCTAAATCAGACAAATATCTGAAAGGGTGCTTTTTAGTATATATCTTTTGTGGAATATGCTACGCGTTACCCGTACTTTCAAAGAATTAACTACAAGTGACAAGTGGCACTTTCTCAGTATCCCATGAGAAATTATTGCATTACTAACTTATGTCTAACCTTGATAAATACAACGAAATAATTTGACGCGTTTCATAATCCACACTATATATTATGTTCTTTTTGGGAACCTGAGCCTGTTTGCTAGATATGCCATGCTGATGAGGCCTGCCGAAACAGCTTTCCATGGCTGCTAGCAATCAGGCTCACTAGTTTTTATGGTAAATCTACAGGAGTAAAGCCCACTACCAACGTGGCCATTCGTGTCTTCAAGTTAGCTACTAGCACATTTGTGCTATCTACAATTTGACTCCAGCAAGAAAATTGAAGAACTATAAAATCGCTCTTCGTGCTGGCGTTATAAATTTTGGAGAGCATTCTAAATTGAAATCATTATAAACATTTCTCAGGACATTGACCTCAAACTTTGTCTCCATTTAGGAAACGTACGCAAACAATTCTGACGCCATTTCAAGTCGCTCACCAAAAAGGCGGGAAAGCCACCCACTAATACTGCAGAATAAGAAATGGCTTTCCGAGCCCTTAACTGGTTGTAATATGGCAGAAATAAGAGAATAACTATACCTGTGTTGCACTCTTCTTGTATACTATGTTTACTGTCACGCACTCCAATTACTTCAATGACATCTAACCTTCCCATTTTTTTGAGCTGATCCACTAGAAACCCAACAGTCTTTCCTCTGTGGCAAAGAATCAGAAGCAGTTCTTTGGTTTTGCCATTTTGTTCCAAACGGCTGACCTCCATTTGTGTCATCATACAATATCCTGCTAGCTCTCTAAAATCGTGATTATTAAACGCATCCAACCTTTCTACAATCTGTCTTTCAACTTCATAAGGTATTTCTTCCAGTAGTTGTTCTGAAACACATATGTGCAATGTTTTTGTTAATTTGGTCACTATAACGCGAAAAAAGGTTTAATAAAGAAAGTTGTTACTAGGTTGCCTGTGGAAGCTGACCACAGCTGAAATTGGGCTGTTTTATCTGTATTTTATTCATACGTTACTGCAGAGAGGTTTATCAAATATAGATTTAAACACTGATTGGCTCGAAAACTGCCTTTTGGCAAGCGGCCGAGCAAAACTTTTAAAACTCAACATGTATAGTATTGTATGGTAATGATCGCCAGAGGAACTTTTAGTATATTTTACTTCATGGAAAATGTGCGCGTACGTTCCAAATTTCATGGAAAATGTGCGCATACGTTTCAAATTTACGAGTTGGAAGTATGAGAACAGGAACGAATGAGCAGAAAAAACGAGAGTTTCCTGATTCGTATCGACGAGTGAAAACTATACTTGATAAAAGCAGTTGTTGATACTATAGCCCCGCCCGTCTACACAAGCAATTTTTATAGGACAAATTTAATTTATTTGCCAGTTTATGCTGTGTCGATCTACACGTGCAATTTCTGTTTCAAATAAAAAGATTAAAGACTACATGGAGTCTGCGGATGACATACAAAAATTGCCAACTTTATGTGACAACTCATAATTATTATTACATATATGTTAATTAATTGCTTTGGTACTTGTATTCAAGTTAATGAAATTCTACAATTTTGCAAACTTATAATAAAAATAACACCAAACTAATAAAGATAAGCTCAATAAATTTACGCTCATACAACCAAGAAACTATAAATACTTCTCCCCTCTGTAAAAATATTATTTATGCTTCAGTTTCAGTTAGGGGTATAGTAAGTGCTGTGAGAGAAAATATCATAACTTGTGAACATCATACCTCTTCCTGTAATACGATCTGATCTTTGTCTCGAGAAGCTGCTATAATACCGGTGGCCTGTCAAATAAAAATAAAGAACATTTCACTCCAGGTTCAGATATTTCAAATTGAAATGATCATCATTTAAGGAATTTTACAATACAAGAGCTGCAGAGCTGCGTGTGCTGAGGGGGAGGTGGGAGGTGGGCCAATGGAAATCTCTTGTTTTTTTTATTCAATAAAGATTTACAAGTCTTAACGCCGGATAGGCATAAAAAATAGTTATTTCTAACAGAAAGTGAGTGCTGTGTAAAATACACAGTTAATGACAACTCCCCAAAGGGGCTTTCAGTTTCATGTTAAAATCCTCCCTCTTCCCCAACTAAGAATCCCAACTGGTAGGAGACAAACAAGTTGGTTATTTACAAAGTGTGGTAAATTTGTCCAAGGGATCACACAGAAAAATTAATTCAGCGGTCTGAGTTGGGGAATCGAATCCGGGTCTTCCACATTCAAAGCCCCAGCTTTAACCACTGCGTTGCACCGCTGCCTCCTAGAACACAATTTTGTAATAATGACAATATAATACTGTTCAACTCTCGGCAATAACGTACTGGCATTGTTGTGAGCACTGAGTCATTATGGATTTGGACTGCTAAGTGGATGCATGGATACGGCATGAGCTTAAACCACTGATAGTATCAATCACGTCAAAAGATGTCACAAATGGAGTGTTACAGGTGTTTGATACAAAGATGCCACAAATGGAAGGTTGCAGGTGTTTGGTACAAGGGTGTTACAAACGAAATGTTGCAAGTGTTTACTTATGGTACAAAGATGTCACAAATGGAATGTTGCAGGTGTTTGGCACAAAGATGCCACAAATGGAAGGTTGCAGGTGTTTGGTACAAACATGCCACAAATGGAGTGTCACAGGTGTTTGGTACAAAAGATGTCACAAATGGAGTGTTACAGGTGTTTGATACAAAGATGCCACAAATGGAAGGTTGCAGGTGTTTGGTACAAGGGTGTTACAAACGAAATGTTGCAAGTGTTTACTTATGGTACAAAGATGTCACAAATGGAATGTTGCAGGTGTTTGGCACAAAGATGCCACAAATGGAAGGTTGCAGGTGTTTGGTACAAGGGTGTCACAAACGAAATGTTGCATGTGTTTACTCGGTACAAAGATGTCACAAATGGAAGGTTGCAGGTGTTTGGTACAAGGGTGTCACAAATGGAATGTTGCAAGGGTTTACTTAGTACAAAGATGTCATAAATGGAATGTTGCAGGTCTTTGGTACAAAAGATGTCACAAATGGAGTGTTACAGGTGTTTGATACAAAGATGCCACAAATGGAAGGTTGCAGGTGTTTGGTACAAGGGTGTTACAAACGAAATGTTGCAAGTGTTTACTTGGTACAAAGATGTCACAAATGGAATGTTGCAGGTGTTTGGTACAAAGATGCCACAAATGGAAGGTTGCAGGTGTTTGGTACAAGGGTGTCACAAATGGAATGTTGCAGGTGTTTGATACAAAGATGTCACAAATGGAATGTTGCAGGTAATTTTAAACAAGGATGCCACAAATGGAATGTTGCAGGTGTTTGGTACAAAGATGTCACAAATGGAATGTTGCAGGTGTTTGATACAAAGATGCCACAAATGGAATGTTGCAGGTGTTTGGTACAAGGGTGTCACAAACGAAATGTTGTAAGTGTTTACTTGGTACAAAGATGTCACAAATGGAATGTCGCAGGTGTTTGGTACAAAGATGCCACAGATGGAAGGTTGCAGGTGTTTGGTACATGGATCAGTCACAAATGAAATGTAACTGACCTTTAATTAAGAAATTTTGGGCAGGGCTTAAAAATAGCCAGTTTGCTGTCACAGTCTCTCAGAGAATAACTTGATACGCTAACACGGTCAGTAAAAAGAGAGCGCATATAATCAGGAGCAAGACCATTAGTTGATTTATAGACCATGACTACTGTGAGCTTTGCATTGGTCTTCAAGCTTTTTCCAGTCAAGCTTCCTGATAAGACAGTCAGCATCAGCATCATAGCTTGAAAAGGTCAAAACCCTTGCTGCTCGATTTTGAAGCTTGGTTGCAAGGATCTTGCTACAATTATCCCAGACAATGCAGCAATAATTGAAGTGAGGTTAGACTAAGAAGCTGAAAATTGTATGCAAGGTTTTGGTAGGTGCAAATTTTCTCACATGCTTCAATCACCCAATATCTGACAAAATCTTTTTAGCTATTTCATGAATGTGCATATTCCAAGACAAATTCTCGTCAATATGCACACCAAGAAATTTCGTGTGAAACATCTGTTTAACAGGTCAATCATATTAGGAGTTAGTTGAAATGTAGATAAATTTTGTCCTGATCTAATTTGCATGAATTCAGTTTTAGTTTGATTTAACAACAGCTTATTGGCAACAAGCCATCGGCTAATATTTGCAAGATCCACATTAATATGATTTTCAATGTCTGTTACGTTATTACTTGCATATGTTTAGGTGGGTGTCGTCAGCATATATACGGGGATGTGAATACGCAAGGCTGTTTGGCAAGTCATTTATATAAATTAGAAATAGTAATGGTCCTAGGATGGTCGCTTGAGGAATTCCGCATCTAAGAGACTGGGCACCAGATTAGTGGCCATTCACAAAACACTTTTGATTGCGTTGATTTAAGCAAGACTTAAACCAGTTACTCGTAGCCTTCGTAAACCCATAAAAACTAAGCTTTAATTGATAACAGAATCCCGTGGTCATGCAATCGCCATTACCAAAATTTAAAAATTGAATTTTTAATTTCAAATGATGATGACATTCAGATGATTAAATCTTTTTCTTTTTCTATCTGCAGACAACCAAATTTAACTTCCCCGCACCAACCTCGTTAAGCTAAATACTTTAAGAGAAAACAAAATAATTGTGCCAGTTAACATGAGGCAGTTTTAATAGTAATCTAAGCTGAGAAGAGCAATTTCTTTTACAAGCCCATGAGATATGCAGCAGATTTCAACGACGGCGCTGTATCAAGCTGTGTGGCTTTATTATAATATCTAAATCTGCCTAAGAAGAGGGGGGGGGAAAGTCACTCAAAAAATTTAAAGAAAATTGGGGGTCATGAAGTGTTCTTCAGCAGTAAATCAAAAACATTTGCCCCCCTCCCACTACCGACATAAAAAATGAATGGTCTCTACATAGATGAGAGTTTTTGACTCCCTCTAACTGCATGGGACACGAATCCATCACAGGTTAGCTACCAGAAAAAGCTGGTATTCATTTTAACCCAATAGAATGGAAAACTGATCATGAGTAGGAATTGCTTAGAAATAAATGTTTGAATCTTGGCAAAGTGTCACAATCAAACTAACAATGAGCCTGCAGGGGCGTCGGCACGGGGGTGGGGCAAGGGGGATGGTTGCCCCCTCAAAAATGAGATTGGGGGGGCATCGCCCCACCAAAATCATGTTGAAGCCCTTGATTATTTACGTATGTGATCCCTGTAGCCTGCGGCATCCGATATCTTGCCCCCCAATCAAAAATTGCTGCCAGCACCTCTGATGAGGATCTGAGTGATAAGCAACGAAAAGCAGAGAGATCTTACCACAAGTGTCAACCAAGCCTGGTAATACCATCAGTCTAGCTAGCTATAGCTACTCCATATTTTGTCATTGATCCCGATTAGATATGTACCATTAAAAAAGAGAAATATTAAATATATACATATTATTAGACAAATATTAAATATATTTTTTTTCTAGGGAACTGCTAATAGTGTAGTTACAATGAATGAATGACCGTTAATTTAAAAACAATAATTTACACATATTTGGCAGTATAAAATTACATAGTTTCTACGCAAGAATTTGTTTCTGTGTTGATATATGGGCTACATCAGGCCAATTCATTACATCTGTTTAAAGAACATTAGGATTTTTTGCAAATGATTATAAATTTCTCCTTATATTATATTTTTAAATGCCAGTTCACACAGTGGGAATATATAACTTTAGTAAAATCCAACTAGTAGGCTATTATCAATGCTGCATTCTGATTGGTAGAGCTACTACTAGGATATTTGTTATAGCCTACTAGTAGCGAAAAGTGCCAGCCTATAGTAAACCAAAACAATGGCGGCTGAATCGCGTTTTGCTGAAGTTTTGGATGAGTATTTAAGCTCATTATTACATAAACCTATACCAAAAAAGTCTACAAAGAACTACTATATATGGAATAAAGATATTTAATGATAAAGATATTTAATGGTAGGAATGAATACACAAAATAAATTTGAACTGTTGACAAATGTTACTGTAAATTTGACTCTTTTTGCAACAACTATTTTTATCATCTTTTTGACAAACTATATAAATTAAAGTAACTATTTTTTACAGAATAGTTTTCAAGCCAAACAAGGTTTGAAACTCCGATAGAAGAAATGAAGAAATAAGAGCTAAATGACTGCCTGAAAGGTTTTTTTTTTGCAGCAGTGAAGCAGAAAGACGGAAAAGATTTCAAAGTTTCGTCTAGTGAGTACGCCTGGCTGTACATGTATTTGTAATGTTTTGACGCAAAAGTAAAATTAAAGACTGTCTAGCTTTAACTAGCAAAAGATGTTTTGTCCACAATATTTGACCTACTAGTTGGATGTTACTAAAACAATTATTCCTGTTGCCCTCATGGCCTCTGTCAGTCCGAATAGTTCATAAGGCCGAAGGCCTCATATATGGTCTATTGACTAAGAGCCCATTCATCAGGCTTGAGGAATAATTGTTAAATATATTGCAGCACACACGTACAGTCCCATTTAACAAAATCAAAATATGTATCTTAATTAATGCCAAAGTTGAATAAAAATTACCTCTATCAGTACCATATATGTTTACTCTTGAATTTGGTCCAATAGCACCAAATGCACCATTAGAAAGGTATGCTGTATAAATGTTATGATTGCCTGTAATATGAGGTGAAAAATAGCATATACGAACAAATTAAATATGCATGTAATAATCAACAAATTTAACATATTTATAACAGATTCATCTAGAGGTTTTTAAAATATTTTTTAGCTCGTGGAGTATAATAATTGGGATGGTTGGGAAATCAGGATGTCGGGTGTAAACAATAGAAAATAATTTGCAGTCAATTTCAAGTTCAGTGGGTGCATTATTCATGCATTTAATTTGTTAAATGATCATTAAGATGCTCTTATCTGGTAACCAATCAAAGACGTTTAATATTTCACGTTATATTTTGGTTTTTATCACATGACTTTGGCAAACATGCATGCAAACATGTAAAATCAATGAGCAACAGTCAATTATAACACCTCCCTGACACAGTATGTTACTAATTACTCCATGAGCTAGCTCTGTGCAGGATAACTTTGATTAATTATAACAGTTAATTGTTTTTGGACCATGAAAATTCATATTTTAAGAGAACTAATAATATTAATAAAAATTAGTATCACTTTTAAATGAAATTCCCTTCATTTATTATTGCAAAGTACCATTATTTTATTTTATTATAATTTTTTAAATAAACAGTCCCAAATCAGCACAAACCTTCTGCACCCATTACTGTGAAAATATATTTGTCTCCAACTACTAATGGCCAGCTGAGGCAGCTGCTTTTCAACTGTATGCAACCGAAAGGTAAGACACAATATTAATATATACCATAAAGCTCTTATTGGCTAAACTAAAATCACATGGATCAATTCAAAACGAATGCAGGGCCCAGAGTTGTTCCATTTCAATTTACAAAGGTGGGTTAACTGTAACCCTCGGTTAAGCAAGCACATTTTTCTGAAAAATGTATTAGATCGATCAAAGTCTGTAAGGTTGGCAACAAACCATGCATGGGTCATTTGCGCTCAGATCGACTTATTTTGCTGTTGTGAATCATGCTTGAGAGCAGGAAAATTTAATTATTGGGGTATAATTTTAATATGCCATAAAATTTTAAAAAACAATTTTAAATTTCTGTTCCCTCGAACATCAAGAACTTGGGAAACGAATCAAAACTTCGAGGTTCCTTTCAATTGCATCATCAATTTTCACACAATAAACAAAGAGACAACAATAAAAACTATTAAAACTAGCAGAAAAAACTGACACAGGGCTGACAAAAATTCCAGTTTCAAGATCAATAAATCATGATTATTAATATTAAGTGAGAAGTAACTTAATGGCATACCGATACCTGACTGTCGTTAATATATAGAGAGAAACACAAAACGAACGAAGAGTAACTCACCTATGGCTATGTTATTATATAATATATCACGACAGTTAAGGGTATTTATGCACACACAAAGATGGAGCTAAAATACTCTACAACGTCAACGAAATTAAAAACTGTTATTTTAGATTTATTAATGCAAAGATTCAGTAGTAGTATATAAATTAGATCTATGTTGTATTTTATACTCCCGGCCGACTTCAAGTACTTCAGTCGAAAAACGTTAAATATATATATTTTAATTCTTTTCATTGCGGCGTTGAAATTTTCTGATTTACTTCTCACCAGCAAGGGACGTGATTCGGTAAAAAATAAGCTTACAAGATTTTAAATTAACTTTCATTAATGGTCTGAAGACATTATGACACACGCAAAGAAACTTACCTTAGTGCCACTATAGTACAGCCCGCAAAAAGAATGCAATGATTACACTTTCACTGCGTTTTAAAAATTTATAACTTCGCTTTCGAAAACGAGGGCGCGGGAAAATTCCCTAAATTTAGAACATCCAGTAATCGATGAAGAATCAGCTGAGTGACCATATAAAGTCGTGACGTCACGATTACATAAGCTGTTAAGAGTTCGTAAACAACTTGATTGTACTGTAGTTACTTGTTTTTTTGAAAATGATAGTTTTTTTTCACCCCCTTCCCCCCATATCTAAGGAGAAATCAATGCGGTGTACCCACGTTTCGCACAGGGAGGGATGCCGGATGGGTAAGATGTATAATGTTCACCCTTTGGAAGTTAGAGGAGTATAGTTTGTAAGTCCTCAAAAAGTTAATAAAGAAACTGAGATAAAAATTATTGACTGTACTATTCTAAGAATGTCAAAAACAGCAAAATTTACTTGTGGTACCCTTACACAGACTAGTATGTTTTTTTTTCCTCTGGCTTTCCAGAACTGTATAAAAAACTGTGTCCCGCGAATTAAGGGAGTAAGATTGCATTTTACATTTCTACATGTGAGTCTCCCCCTGGTAGTTGAGTTGTTTCAAACCTGAGCCTATCACCTAGACCTGCAGTCTTCGGGAGGGAGGTAGGGGCGAGCTTTCTCCGAGTAGTACTAGTAGTATGCACTGTTTTTCCGGTTTAGTCTATAACCATGTGACAGTGGGTGTGACATAGAATGAATTTTAGGTTGTTTGTCGGTTCGATACTCCGTCACTTTGACATCGTTTCAACGTTAATATCTTTTATTTGTAATTTCTAAATCATTTCCTTTGCTTTACATTTCTTTGTTATCTACTGAACGTATCCCTTTAAATAATTCTTTCGTTTTCGAAACAATAATTATACTCGATTTTGAAACAATAATTAAACTAAAGTTTGATGAAAATATCTTGTTAAATATACAGGGTAAACAAGAATGATTTTAATCGTTCCTCGAACACTGTCTTCCTACATTAAAAACTTAACCCAAATTCGAAAAAGCGAATTCCATAATTCATACGTTTTTTAAAAAATATATTTTTTCCTAAAATGTCCATATCGTGTCTACCTTTGTAAATCCCAAATTAAATCTACTCGAGTTGTTTTCTAACCAAAATAACTCCAATAATAATGATAATAACAACAACAACAATAACAAGTTTAGGTAAACTATCAGTTATCGAGTTCGCTTCCCTGTGTATTTGAAGTTTTGAGCAAGGAAAGATAAAGAAATTTTAAAAATATAATTTCAAAATTAAGCCTTGCAACATTCAAGCACAGATAGATTGCAGTTCAGGCCAGAATGAAGTTATTTCATTTAACAGGAAATGCGCATGTTTTTTGTTTAGCCAAGGGACCGTGAACAGTTCGTCCATTTCAGTTTTTTCTCGTAAACGAAACTTTTTGAGTTTCACAATTTAATATATCCCATTTAACTTTTGTGTGCACATTTCGTTATGAAATCATGTTTTGGCTTTTCTCTGATTTTAAGTTCGCCTCAGTGACCCGTACGCTACTTTTCAATGCAATATACAACCTAAAGTAAACAAAGTTTTCCTTACAATATAAACTTCAGTATAAAATTATAACTTATTTCTAAAATAAAAAATTGCAACGTGCAAATAAAAAATGTTTAACTTGGTAAGTGAAGCAAAATCAATAAATTCAATACATAAGACTGAGTTTAGAAATATAATTCAAGCGTCATCGTCTAGATTTCCAAAGTAATTCCAATTAAAAGCTATGAGAACTAACTTTTACAAAAGATTTTTATCGTATATTTACGAGCTAACTTCTAAGAATCTCTTTGTAAATGACGCAAAAGTTGCTTTTTGAGTGATGCAAGACTTTAAATATTGTTTATCATCTCCAAATTGCTTGAATAAAAGGTGAATGATCTGTGTTGTTTGAAAGTTGGCTTTGAACTACCCAAAAGAAACTTTGGACCCTCCTATAATGCCACGGACTAACATAACTCTACTTGGAATTTTTGAATACTTACTTGAGTTGTTAAAGATTGTAGTTATAAAGATAGCTATAAATAATTTAGATAATGAAGAGGATACGCATGCAGATGGTTTCGATACTCTTGTCTAACAACTACACGGAAACCTTTTAGAGAACGGAAATCTATTAAGTCCATTAAATCCATTAAAAGGACCGTTATAAAAACATAAAATCAAAGACATGAGTCATGACCCATTATTATATTGGCCATTGTTATAAACTGATATTCGCTCTAAAACTTCAAGAGAGTGCTCCATAGTTTTAGTCGAGCTGTACAGATGAAAGAACTCAAACCAGAAAATAAAACACGATACTTTTCAGTTACCTCTACTGAGCGAGTTTTTAAGGTACGACTAAACATCAATCCCCTATTTTACAATTCCCTCGGTCAAGAAAGCAGATCAAATCACTAGAACCGTTTTCCGTTCAGTCAGAGCCTCGTTGTTCTATAAAGTTGTTCTCATAAAAGAAACGAATTTATTTTTCAAAAAAAAGTTTGAACTACAAACATTTCCACTTTTCTCAGTCTCAGCCTGAGCTTGTTCTAAAATTTTCGGCCAATTATAGCCTTATTGTTTTTATAAAGTTGTTTGCATAAAAAAGCTTGCTTCAGTCTTTCAGATCACTCCTCAGGGTTATAATTCTCTCTCAAGGTTTGGGGGAGGGGGGGATGAGTGGCTTAAAGAGTCGTTCCAATGGGGTCCAGGAACATAGTAGGTAAGTCTGTAGAGATTCAACATATATGACCTTAAAATTAGAATAAATCTTTCCGAAATGAAAAACAATTTACCAAAAACTGGCTCACTGATTGATTGTGTAAGTTACTTGTGCTTCTCTTCAGCTGCTTCCCCAAAGACTGTACTACCTAAAAACAATTAAAAGTACTCGTTTTGCAAATGTATATTGCTATAAAAAACTGTAACGCGGGATAACCAAACTTCCTACCAAAATTCTTTTTT
>JAOBRB020063817.1:0-12092 GCA_027575285.2 Zoanthus pulchellus | reverse complement strand
GTCCCAATGCTACATCCATGATAACCCTGTATATAAACAGTTATACTATTAAAGTCCCAATGCTACATCCATGATAACCCTGTATATAAACAGTTATACTATTAAAGTCCCAATGCTACATCCATGATAAGTTACATGTATTTTCCAATAATAGAAAAAGGAAGGGTTACTGGCGACGTGTAATAACCATAGGGTTAAAAATGCCAGATCGCCAGTTGCATTCATAGTTTGCAAAATATGGTCAGTGACACACAAGGACACACACACATATATGAGCAGAAGACGGAACATATTCAGATACTCACATAATAGATACCAAAATTATAACAACAAAGTAGGTATTTATAATAAATCTATATTGTGCACAGAAAAACACAAACGTTTGCAAAACAGGATAAATAATATCTTGTTGGAATAATGTACCAGACCCGATTAATGGGCTTCAATAAATCAATGTTTCAACCTCTTCTTGAACAAAGACATGGACAATTTTCTGGTTTCATCATCAATTGCATTCCAAATTTTTGGACCTTGAAATCGAATATTGAATTTCCCATAATTTGGTCTACAGTAGCTTTTGGTAGATACAATATGTCTGTTTTTCAGAATGTCTGTTATTGCAACTATGAACAGTATCTACTTTAGTAAAATGATACAAATACACCAGGAAACAACTGATTGTGAAATTTATACATATAGATAGCAATAAGATATGTGACAAGATCAGAAATCTTGACTATTTCTAAAGCTTTGAACAATGGACTGGAATGTTGGTCAAAATTTGAAAACGTCATTACACGTACAGCCCTTTTTTGAATAACATACACTGGTTTGATTGTTATTTCATAAGTATTTCCCCAGACAATCAAACCATACATGAGAAATGGATACACTAATGCATAGTATAAATTCATTACGATTTCGATTGGAAACATAATAGCGGATTTTGCTGAGAATTACGACAATTCTTTGAATCTTGTAACAAAAATATGAATGTAACAACCTTTGAGTGAGCTGAATTGACCTTTTGACCTCGGTTTCATCAGAGACTGAGTAATATTGTACTGTAGTAGCTTTTAAACCAATTACATACAGTAAAAGCCCATGTTGCATACAGTACTGTAGGTTAATCAACAAGACCACTGAATACATAAAAAGATGCAATCTTTTGTCAAAAACAAACATAGATGCTTTATGAGCATAGATTATGCATTCTTAGATTTAACCGCAATTACAGTACAAAGGTGTACACTTATTCAAAATGATGATCTAAACTGCTCGCTCACCAATGGCACTCCTGAAGGATCAATCATAAACAGCTGAGGACCATCTTCATCATAACAACTCATCATGATACTAAAAACCAACAACAAACATATTATAATTGTTGTGAATTTATACACAAGTATAATAGAATTAATTATGGTAGATTATTACTGGGTTGCCTGTGACAGTTTTCTGTGCACAATCTGCTCTGGGCCCTTTTTTTCCTGTTTTCTACTACTAGAAAAATGTACTCTTGTGCAATACTGCTTATATAAGGATTAACAAATTAATGAATCTAGCAAGATGGAGAGTGGGAGTTGGAGTAGAAGAGATTGGTGCCAAAGTGGGGTACAATCTGGATCAAAATTGGATTGAGAATTGATGATAACAATTGCAATACCCATTCAACATCAGCATCAACATCACCATGACAGCTTGAAAGGAAGTTAGCACAAGGTGACAAGACTCTGTGACAAGCAAAGTAAACAAAGTACTGTTTGGCAGTTGTACAGTATGGCATGTCACTGCTGACTAAAATACTTGTTATCGATAAATACAAAACAAGTTGAAAATACACATGTATATTGAAAAAATATAATTAAAAATGTAATAAAATATATAATTTTTTATTGATTGGAAATGAATTATATGACTTCACTTACAGTAACTCAGACAATTTAATCAACTTGTTGACTGCAGAATTGGCAAAACTGAATCCACTAAAAATTTGTACTATCACTCTACTTGCCAATGGATTTCCTTTCCAAATCAAGATGTAAACAACTGAAATTCCCAATTCTTACAGTGAAGTTTCTAACATAAAAATCTTTTAATTCCAAGTCAAAAAACTTTAAATTTCACTGAGAGGTACAGAAACAGCATCTACTGTACATGCATTTTAGCGGATGAAAACAATGCAATTTACGTTAGACATACTGTACAGAATGTATTTATTGTAACTACAGTATGCTAAATCGTTAAACGAGCCTACACTGTAGTGGCCAATGGTGACAGCAATTATCTCCGGTTTCTGTTGTTAAGTGGATGATACTCTTTGACTCCTCCTGTAAAGTACACTAATCCATCGCAGGTTAGCTCCCAGCAGACACTAGTACTCATTTACCTACCCCACCAGGAGGATGGAAAGCTGAGTTGGCTTAGGCAGAAAACAAAGTTCCACAAATATCTGAATCACGGCAAACTGCTGGGATCAAACTGGGACCTTGTGGTTGAAAAGCAGAGATCTTACCAACTGTGCCAACCACGTCCACCACCGTCCACAGTATGAAACTTTCTTTATTTGCATTTAAGTTCAGTTCGCTTGCTAAGGTTCTCCCTACTGTATGTCCCCAGGTTCTCCCTTGTATCTGTGATTCCCACTGAATCTATTGTAAGCCATGGCTTTGAAATCGGGCACCCAGCAATCCAAAATTCTACCGAACTGCGAGAATGAACAATTTTTGTACTGTTCCTTATGCCTAGATGTTTCATGGCAATTGTGCTAATTGTATGTTTTGTGTATATGTAGCTGGCTTCTACGGTAATTAAGTTATTTACTGCAAAAGTGGTTGATTGAACTTATTATTATTATTATTATTATTATTATTACTATTATTATTATTATTGTTATTATTATTATGGGAAGTAGATTACGCATGTATGCCTTACAGGTTACTAGTGTTGGGCATGAAACCACGTGACCAATCACTGGAAATCTCTTTAAAACATCTCAAAATCAACTCTTACTTAAATCTAAATTAAATAATCAAAACTCCTTCTAAAGTTCTAAATTCCTACAAATAGAATTAATAAAACCTAGATAAAAATTTTATTAACTTTGTTTAAAATGTTAAAAATCTGTTTCTAAATTATTTATCATAATAAATCGATTTAATGATTCTTTTTTTTTTTATTATCTTTTATTAATGAAGAAAACCCTATATGACCTATCAAGAAAAATCTTAAGTATAATGTATATAAGGGTTTGAACAGTGTATATTGTCCTTGATCTAAGATCTTCATACTCCTTGCAATGTTCAGTGTGTACTTGTTAACATAGCTCTCCCCTACTAGAATCTGTACAAACTTCCTCACTTCTTCCGAGTACCGTCCCAGTACGTCGATGATGATTTATGCTGTGTGAGTTTATAACCTTGGTACTTGTTCTTTAATTCCAATCTCAGTAGTCCATCCTTTCTTATCTGTTTTACCTGCACAGTTGTTGATCCACAGACAACTCATTTCTAAAAGAATCACTTTGCATTCTGTCTGGTCAATAATTTGTACATCAATGCAGTTTGCTCGTACTTCTGTCTTCTCAGTGAAAATAGGGACATCCCACAGGGCTCTCACTTGATCGTCTTCATAAACTGGTTTTGGCTTGTACACCATGCATAGTCTTCTCTAGGTACTAACTTGCAGTTAGCAAGAATTTCAAAGAATAGGATTCTGAGCATGTTGTTAAATGTCTTTCCAAGTATTTTGGTTGCACAGCCTATCACACTACACCCAGCGACAACTTGTTCAATGCACTCTGGTTCTTTACCACACATTCAACAGGTGTAGTCACTGGTGTTCAACGTTTTGACTTCCTTTGCCAGGTACAGCTTTGTTGGTAGTAATTGTTGATAAGGTTCTTGAATACTGACCATTGTGTGTGTGTTGGTGCTGCTTTTCATGCATGCATCCAGCTGAAGCAGGCTTATGATGATCATCATCCTTCCATCTATTGACGAACAATTTGGTCCTCAATCTCGTTCCTTACCATGTTGACTTGCGTTTCTTTGAGTGCCTTATATATCTTCTTGTTTGGAATCTCTTCATCTTCAACTGTAAAGTACACAGGATGAGAGTAAGATAACATCAATTCCAGATTTAATTCTCTCGCATACTCGTCTGCATCTTTACCGACAGAATGATGAACTCTTTGGGCCGCATTTTCGTTGAAGCTCCTAACAGTTCCTATCATTGAGTTAGGGTTCTCATAAACATTCAATCTAGACCTCTTCCGCCGATACTTCTTAGCAAATAAAGTAGTGCATTCGAACTTGTGGGATGCCGTCCACCATTTTCAGTGATAATCTTTCTTGTCTCTCGGTCAATTTACAAGTCTGAGCTAAGCCAATGGCCAGGTCTGGGTCCACAGCAGGTAGGATAACGTAGATAATGCAAACTGATTGAAAGCACTGACTTTGCTCCAGTCAGAGAGAGGACTTGACCATATGACAGATATCCTCAGAAGATATGTCTTTGATGCTTATTGCAGGGCCAGCTTGACATCTTGTTTCAGGTTCTCAAGAACTCCTAGGAACTTGTAACATTTACTCTGATTCAGACTTGTTATTTTAGTTGTAACGTCCAATTCCACTTTTGTTTTGAGCATAAGTTCTATACATACCTGTCTATCCAACATGGGAACTGTCTTGTACAGGACCATTATAGT
This sequence comes from Zoanthus pulchellus, assembly GCA_027575285.2. NCBI lineage: Eukaryota > Metazoa > Cnidaria > Anthozoa > Zoantharia > Zoanthidae > Zoanthus > Zoanthus pulchellus. The sequence goes on along the minus strand of JAOBRB020063817.1, from coordinate 7,384 downwards.
ACTTAACCACTTATGATCAACAGAGTCATATCCCTTCTTAACATCTATCCAGGCCATACTGATGTCACGCTTTCCTATCTTGAGAGACCATCCTATCAATTAGTAAATTATCAGTAGTAGTACCACTACAACCACTCTTAGCTCCTCTCTGTTGGCTCTCCATCAGGTTGTTCATCTCTAGGTGATGGTTAGTAGGTATGAGCAGGCATGCTGTAAACCACTTGTATATGGTGTTGAGACATGTAATTGGTCGCTGATTTTCACTGCTAAATTCCCCCGGTTTAGGGATGAGAGATGTTTTTCCTTGGGGGAACCATTGTGGATACTCCGGTGCATCAGAAATTGCAATGAAGATTGCCGCAATTTCCTTGTGAACTACATAAGTATGTTTCCACCAGTAGTTAGCAATCCTGCCAGTGCCAGGAGAAGATAATATCCTGATATCCTGTCAGGGCCAGGAGAAGATAATATCCTGATATCCTGTCAGGGCCAGGAGAAGATAATATCCTGATATCTTGTCAGGGCCAGAGGAAGATAATATCCTGATATCCAGGGGAAGATAATATCCTGATATCCAGGGGAAGATAATATCCTGATATCCAGGGTAAGATAATATCTCTGATATCCTGTCAGGGCCAGGGAAAGATAATATCCTGATATCCAGGGGAAGATAATATCCTGATATCCAGGGGAAGATAATATCCCTGATATCCTGTCAGGGCCAATTCCGTTTCTTACGTATTACATCAGCTATTTGACGTCATCAGCTCCCATTCTGTACTTTCATTATCTGAAATACTGTAACCTATTGCAGCTCTAATTTTGTCCAGCCATTCAGGGTTAGCATTTCCAGTTCCACTTTTCTCCCATAGTGATCTCCAAAATGTACTTACTTCTTCAATATTTTCAAAGGCAATGCTGTTTTCTTCAACAGACTGGTTGTTGTTTTATTTTGATCTCTCATTATCTGTAAATTCTTAGCATAAAGCTCAGGATTCTTCTACTTTCTTTTGTTTGATTCTTGACCTTTTCAACTTTCGTAGCTCATACTTCTTTCTATAATTTTACATCTTATTAAAGAGATTCATTTTTGCTTCAGTCAGGAACACTTACTGAGGCAACCATGTATACACTGAGTGAAGTATCTTATTGTTCTGAATAAACAAGTCAGTTCCATAAAAAGATTTATCTCATGATTGCTTTTACTGTAGTTACCTACAGTACTAGCATGTCAAAACAAACTACAGACAGTATTACTATTAATTATTTTAAAAGTTACAACCAAATTGTACGCATTACACTTTCACCATTTCATTTAATATTACTTATTTATTTCAAATTGTTTTTATTAGTTATTAGTATAGCTTGGTACTCTGAATTATTCAATTAAGGAGGTAACAAGTGTAATTGAGGAGCATGAATAACCGTCTTATTTTATGTTGTATAATGATTGCCAAGATGGCATTAAATACTAAATTTCCCTGCCCTCTGGTAACATACTGTACCTGCAGCCAAATGGTCTTAGGCCACTGTGAAGAGTATACACATGTATATATCCTGCGACCCAGTCCACAAGATACTGCCACAAAAAGAAAAAAGCAAAATTTATCAATCACACATAAAATTATCCAAATGCACAGATAATATATAACTAGAACACTCACAATGTGCAGTACACTGATCTAGAGGTAACGAAATCAATGTCTTGTGAGTCACACAAAGTTAATATTAGAAAGTAACTTAGCTCATTGGGACTCATAACACATGGCCAGTTGCAAGGAAAATGACAATCTGTATGACTAAACATGAATGCAAAATACCATTAACACTGGGCCGTAGCATGAGGTAGGGCCGGGATAGCCCGTGCCCCACATTTTTTTCCCCAATAACGGAAAAAAAAACAATCACTCGAAGGATTGAAAAAATAAATCTTTCTAGTATTCCAAAGGAGTCATTCCTCTAAGGTCACTCAAAGAGTGTGAAATCATCATCACAAAGTTATTGTGATGTTAGTGCAGGGAAAATGGTTTATGGTTTAAGATAAGAGACCAGTCTAATAGGAAGCTTAAGCGAGGACACTGCAACAGCAAAACAACAACTGCGCACGTGCATCACACTTTTGATATGTACATTTCATTTCCGTCGTCACATGGATATAACATGAAACTTACAAATTTATCAATTGCCTTACAAATTTTGTGAACACCTGACAATGAGTTTCTTTTCTTTCTGAACTTAAATACTGTACAGTCCACTACATCAATTCGACTCCAGAAAAATTAAGAAATTAAGCGAGGTAAATAACAGCGATGATGTTTCAAAAATCAATAATTCACTTTTTAAGTGGCATTTTGTTCGCCGTCACTATCATGGTTGCTTAAGCTTCCTAGTGAGTCCTCCAAACCAGAAACTGTGTACTGTTGAATTACAATGAGGTACTTTAAAAAATTGTGCCCCCTAGTTTCTTAAGGCTTGCTACAGACCTGACTAATCTAGTTAAACATGGTTTGCTGCCAGACAAAATAAAATAAAATAATTAATTTCAAATTTAAACCCTTGTACTCAGATAATAGAGTCATTAGGAAACTAATGGCATTTCAATCCCACTCTGTTTGTACTGTACTGTATGTGTATATTCTAGTAGCCTTGTACTGGTGGTAATCACTAAGTCTTACAAGGATATAACATAATGGCAATTGGTGGTCAAATAATGAGATTCAAACTAAATTCTAATTAGATTCTTTTGTATAACTGTCAACCATGTGCAATAAACTAGAAACTTATAAATACAACCAATTGATCAATGGTACCAGCAACACCTCCTCTCTTCATAATACTTTACTCATAACCAGCAATATGGGTACACTTTGTGTATTGATCATTCATTACAACACAAGCTATTTTTAAGAGGTACAGTATGTATGTACTTTGACTACACAAGTTTTTAAACTATGTACCATTCTTGGGTTGCAAAGTTCCAGCAAGGGCAAAATCACCAATTTTTGTCTTACATATTTCAAACTTTCAAATATGCAAAAAATTACTTTCATAGGTACTTTAAACTTGATATTACAGCTATTCAATACTGCAAAAATAGCAGTTTATTCATCAAGCACCTGGAAATTATTTTGACTTGCTAACATTTTAATTGCTTCCAGGACTGAAGCAGAAAAATCAATTTCCAAGTAAAATAATTATTATCATGGTAATCTTTTCAAATGCAAGTATGGGTGCTACTGTATGCCATTCCTTTTCAGGAAATTTCTGTACTACAGTAAATTTTTTTCAAACCAGCATATTTTTTTCTAACTACAGTACTGTAGTGTACGTACTGTATACATTGGACAAGTGTGTTTTTTTCAAATCAGTTTTTTTAAAGCAGTATAATTTTTATTCTTCTCATATCAGTCTCAGACCAATAACTAGTGATACCTAGAAAAATAATGGGTATGCTAGCAACAGTTACTTGCATGGTCAAGTAAGGATGAAGCACAACCAATCCAAACAAATCTAAAAATCAGTAGTTCAAATCTTGGGGTATTCCAAATTAAAAATGAAAAAGAAAATAGTGATGAGGTATAAGATGCTAAAACCAAGAAGAGAAAAAAAGAACAAAATAGAAGAAAAATTGAAGTAAAAAAAGAAGAGGTAGGTAAAAGTGGTGGTAGAAATTAAAAGAAGAAAAAATGTGGTGGGTGGATGGGGAGTGAGTGGGGTAGGTGGGATATGAGGAAGAAGTTCTTTGAAACACTCTTAAAATAAAAATTTAATAAAAGCCTTTTTTAAGACTGTTCATAAAACTGGTATATATGTATAAGTTATAAAAAATTTAAACTAGTTTAAAAAAATTTAATTGGTTTGAAAAATTCAATCAAAAATTAATAAATTATAAACATTGACAACACATACAATGCCAATACCTTAAGTGGAATGGGGGAACCATACTGTGCTCTATAATTGGCAGCTTCACTTCTTGCGACATTGACAACCTAGAAAATCACAGGTATCCTATAGATATCTTGGCTACATAATTAAGACAGGCATGCTTGGCTAAAACAACAATATTTCTCTGCACCTTTTATTGCCTTTTACTTCTCCATTCACCAAACTGTAAAACAGCTGAATTTGTCTTCTAACTACTGCAGCATGTGTACTAACTTCAGTTCAAGGGGCATTTCTTGACGTGTATTGTTTCAGATGAGAAAACTAACTAGCGGTAAACTAGTGTGAGCTGCATCGGTGTTTCTAAAGAAACAATTTAGTAAATTTTCCTCCGACAAAGGACTCAAGCTAAATTTATCCTTATACGAGCTTATATAATAATAAGCCTTTAGAACAATTCAGGAGTCCGTTTAAGGTTTTTCTCAAGTCGTTCTTGAAAATTAATAACACGTTCGAGCGACTTGTCAACTCGTTTAGAATATAAAACTATAATTACCTGTTCAAACAGTATGCGGAACTCGTTTTAAAAATGGTTTGTGGTCTCGAACGCAATTCAATACCAGTTTTTTTTTCATCCATTTAACGGAAAGTCGTTAGAGTAGGTTTTCCTGTGCAAGGTCACATATAGTTCTATACCTATGTACAGCTGTATTTTATAGTAATTACATATTCTTCACAACACAGGTTTTAAGTAATTATTACCAATTTTTATTGTATTTAATTATTCTTCAATACATCAGAACAACAACAATTGTTTTGTACTCTGATCTTACAAGACAATAGTGCAGAACCCTGGCAGAATACTGTAACTAATCTTAGTATACTAGACCACCAAAAACTCTCTCTAAATAATTTGCTATAAAATTATCACGTTACCTGTCTTGCATCTGAGATTAAGCCAGCAATAGACTGAAAATAAGTTGATTAACACCATGATTATCAATGCAGGCGAAGATACAGTTACAAATAATCAGTACAGAGGCAAAGGGAGTGAATGAACATCATAGATACTGTCAGTAATAAAAAATATAAAATAATTTAAATGGTACGCGCATTCTGATTGGTTGAAAAACCGTGTTACATTATAGTATGTAAACACGGTTTCCATCTTCTTTCGTTAGTTATTTTATAAAAGAAATATAAAATGGTTTCCGTGTTTGTACATAACCTGATGTAAACACTTGGAAGGTTGGGAGAACACTCGATAAGCTGGAAACCACTCCGCTTCGCGTCGTGGTTTCCTACGCTTATCTCGTGTTTTCTCAACCTCCTGCGTGTTTACATCAGGTTATGTACACACGGAAACCATTTTATATTTCTTAAATATATAATCAGCAGTGGTAACCCACTCCTACAGTAGGCAATAAAACAACATTTTTGTGACATTCAGAGGCAAAACAAACATTTTAAAATGATTTTCCAAAAATTGGGTATTGCAAATGACTCTCACACAAATTCCACACAAATGAACACATTATGCCAAATAGCTTCACTACTGTACTTGGAGTAGCAAAGATTGTTTATGAATCTACAACATTATCATTAAATGCTTTTCAATTAAAACTGCTACAGTATCAGTTAAAAAATTTATCTTTAACCCTTTGATTCCAAAATGGGCCTAAAGCACCCGCACGATATGGTACTGAGTTAAAGAATTCAATCTTTCTTAAACAAGAAAATTATGTTTCGACTCTGGTGTTAAATTAAACTTTAGTAGTAGTTTCTTTAAATTTGGAAAGCCAGTGATGCAAGAATAAACTGTCATTTCTGTCATTAGTTGAAGTGCAAAAATTAAAAAAAAATACCGTTTTGCGTCGTTTTTGGAACGGGAAAATCAACAATGTTTGGCTTTGAATTTTTTGATGAAATTTTCATTCCCAGCAAACAAAACAGCTTTCACAACAAAATTCTGACCTAGTACTGAGATATAATGCAAATTTCTTAGCATTTTTTCAGTTTACGGATAGAGCTACAGCCGTTTTTTTTGTGCCAATCTTGCCCCAACATGTTTCCTGCCATTAGCACAACCCAAATGCATTCTGGGATACCCTGAAAATTTAAGTCTAGAGCCGCCACGGAGTTCTGCCAAAATTTTATGCTTGTAGTGTTCTTTAGTCCTCAAAACTTCCAAAAAATGCATTGGCAGCTCAGTGAATTTGCCTCTCTTCGAGCTTCAAAGCCAACTTCTTTTGGCGCCTGTGAAAACCCACCAAGTGCAAATATGCTGTAAAACTCGCTAAAAAGTGTGACACCTTGCTGGTTTCTTTCAGCAAGCAAGCTCAAATGCTACCTTCAAGCTTCATGATATTATCCAGTAGTGAAGAGGCAAAAAAGGTTTGAAAATGAGCAAAAATCCACTTTTAACGGCAGCTACAGCAGCGACAAAACACTTCAACAACAACATCACCTCATCAACTGAAAACACGATCCCTGGGCACTACACAATGTGGGATGTTTCCATGGCAATGCCTTATTTGGATTAGAGAAAGCCAATTGATTGTTTTCATACAAAAAGTTGTTCAAAATGGCAAAAACCTCCCAGTAACTTCAGAGGGTTAAATATTGTCTAGTGAATACCAAATGAAGGGTTTTTATAAATAAATGCAAACTATAACAATTGTGTGTGTTTTTTGAGATAAAAAATTACTTTTAATTATGTACTGTAGTGACTTCCTCATCAATACATGGCTCCAATCTGAGTTCAAAATAGCCACCAGCTGCTGGCAATAGCAAGCAGATTTTGGACCTTGTCACAGATCTTTGCTTCCACAACACAGTTGTCTTGTAGGTTACTTGTTTATACCGTTTTGCAAACAGGATATTTTACCTGGCTTATGAAAACAGCCGGAAAAATTTTGGACCAAACAAAAGAGCTTACAAACTTAAACAAAATTTTAGATTTCTATTTTGAACCTTGAATTATAAAAAAATAAATGTTCAAAAGGTTTCCATTTGGCTCTAGATTTAGAAAGATAAACTTAGGCATCAATTTCTGAAAATAATTAATGTTATATTTATGTCCTTCTCCTAACTATAATCTTGAACCCATAAGGCAGATCAGTGCAGAACGTGAGATCTAAAAAAGAGACTTTTCCTCTTTTCCAAGTAATTGTCTTTGAATAAAGAGTTATCTTAATTTAGCTGTCAAAAGAGATGTAAACTTAAAAATTGAAATTAATTTTTGACTTTCTGTTTTGAGGTGGAAACCTGCGTGCAGGTCATTTACACGACACTTTATAAATAAACTTATTTTGTATGAACGCTATATTTACAACGAGACCCACTTGTGTAAACTTGCATACCGTATAATTATATACTCGTGTACAAGTCGAATTTTTTGGACGTGAAAATGGGCTCAAAAAAACGACCTCGACTTATAATCGGGAGAACACGAGACATACCTTCCGAATCACCAAAAACTGTAAAAAATCACTGCAACAAG
>JAOBRB020063706.1:0-14769 GCA_027575285.2 Zoanthus pulchellus | reverse complement strand
TTTAGCAAAGATTGAAATTGTTAACTTAGTGAGTATTCCAGGCATCTTTTAGGGCGGTATAGAAGCAAAAGGGTTAATTAGAACTTGTGAAATGCGTGTAAACAAGGTTAATTTTTATGGTGTTGCAATGATTAATTTTAACTGATGAATGACGTTTCTATATAGCTTTAAGACTAGTATTCATTTATTGATTAAATATTTTTTTCTTACAGTAAATTTAGCATGTAGAATACAGGGGAAAATTGGAAAATCAGCAGGCCTCCAAGTAAACATACTATAGAAATTAATGGAAAATAAGAGCCTCTTGAATGTATTTGTTTAGGTATTTTTAAAAGTGACTGTTTACATTTCAGCATTTCTTAGAAATGGACTACGATTGTTATCTGTTTTGGAGTAATAAGTATTGTAGATGTTTGCCGATATTTTTAAAACATTTTGACATTCTGGAATGTATAACCTATAATTATGTTAGAATTTTTAAAATTTTTGTTTACTCCATTTCCCTTTTGTTTTGCATCATTTTTACTTAGCATTTTTTTATTTTCTGAACTCTTTGTTTACGTCTTTTGTTATGTTTTTATGGCTGACATTTTTAACATACAGTAATTCCCAGATGAACTCGTATGTACACTTATATACATCTCATGTAGTTTATTTTTTATGTAACTGAGGAAGGAGAGTATCTCCGAAAACGTTTTTATAAAGAGTATTTTACAATGTTTTATTTAGGCTGGAAAGGCACAATTACAATTAAAATGATTTCGACCAAGGCCTACAAAGAAGTTTTATTTCTTTTAAAAAAGATTCAAGAATATTCAACGACTATTAGAAATGTGAAATAAAATACTGATTAGAAAAAAATATTTAAAAATTTGTACAATTTTTTTACCAGGAAAGTTTCAGGGCTGTTCATATTATTTTTCACGCAGCTAATGCTCATCACCCTACTTTTATGACAGATTTTTTACCCTCAAGTCTCCTTGCCCTTTCAAAATTTTTCTGTTATTCCTTGGTTCTTGGTTTCGCAGTTTTGGAGAACTTTTTCACTCGGTAGGTTTGTTCTAAAGCTGACTTTTTCTGGATCTTGTGAGCAGCACAAGCCTTTCATTTGAAATGCTTGAAGTTTGAAGCACTTCAGTAAGCCTAAGGAACATAGCGTTCCCTTCTTTCTTAAATCGAATTGTCTTCCCCTACCTAGCCTATGCTTTAGAGATTGTAGCTATTTATTGTATGATATCAACAGACAGACAGCACCAGTTAGTATACGCAATAAGTTTGTTAAAACCAGTCAGATTCATAACTACAGAACACGATGTCACTAGTGACTCGTTTTATGTCACGTTTTCTAGAACAGATAAAATGTATACCTTTTTCTCGAGAATAGGTGCCCAAATTTGGAACTCTATTCCTTATTCAATTAAAATACTTCAATGTTTGCCCTTTCGTAAAAAGATAAAAGAATTATTACTAAATTTCTTGTGGTCAGAAGATGATTGTGTCGAAGTCTCCCGTTTCATTAAGGTATTTAATACTTTAGGTTAACCACTCTTCATATATTTTTATGTGCTTGCCTTGTTTTCTATTAGTTTACATTGTTTACTGTATAGTAGTGTCTTTACTGTTATTTAGTCCATCTATAGATTATAAACATTGTACTTGTAATATCTTTTCAGCTGCCCCCGCCTCGAGTAGTTTACAAGCTATTTGCGGGTGGGAAAGTATTGTAATTAGTTATATTTTCAATTTTCAATAAAATTCATTGTTGTTGTTGTTGTTAATTAATCAAACACGGTAGTTTGTATTTCATCTCATTTCCAAACATAGAAAATATTTGAATATATGGCTCGCAGTGGAGTACTTTTAACAAAATTCGAGGTGTTTTAAAAATTTGATGAAGCACAATTTATAGTGTTTGAGTATCTAATCTTCTCAATCAAAGCTAAAACTAAGGAATTGATGAAGAAATAAAATCGTAAAAATAAATTTTAGTTAAGATCAGAATTCCAGACCATGGTTAAGGTTATGATTTCTTTTGTTTTAAATTAAGCATTTCAGATATACGAAAATATTTTTTATTCTAGACATGTTTCGACATTGTCACAATGCCATCTTCAGTAGAAAGTGAAATAAACCGTTACAAATTTCGAATATAAAAATCTAAAATGGTTGACAGCTACATATTTGAAATTATAATCGGAATGTTTGAAGTGAAAATTAAGCTGATGTTACACGAGGCAATTTTTTTGTGCAACTTGTCTCGCAACGCCATTGCGAGACAAGTTGCACCAGCCATTGCAAACCATGTTACACGGCGAAATGGCTCCTGCAACTTGAATTTTGTAACTAAAAATCATTGCGAAAAGTAGAACAGGTTCTTCTTTTGGCAGTGATGTCTGCAACTTGTCTCGCAACGATTTTAGCCATTGCACGGGGTGTTACACGCTGCAATTGCTCGTGCAACTCGTTTCGCAATGGCGTTGCGAGACAAGTTCCACAAAAAATTGCCTCGTGTAACATCAGCTTTAGGGTTAACTTACAATCCTAAAAGTAAGATAACAACTTAAGAAAAATAAACAATGTGTCATGGAAATATGACACGTTAATTGCTAATCATTAGATAAAGGGTGACTTAAAATGTTATACTTTTCCAACTACACCGCCCTCAACCGCTATTAGAATATACTACTTTAACTAATACAATCTTTGTTAAACAAAAAAAAAGTCTAGAGCCTCCACGGAGTTCTGCCAAAATTTTATGCCTGTAGTGTTCTTCAGTCGTCAAAACTTCCAAAAAATGTATTGGCAGCTCAGTGAATTTGCCTTTCTTCAAGCTTCCAAGCCAACTTCTTTTGGCGCCTTTGGAAACCCACCGAGTGGAAAAATGCCGTAAAAATTGCTAAAAAGTGTGACACTCCGCTGGTTTCTTTCAGCAAGTAAGCTCAAATGCTAATTTTAAGCTTCATGATGCCATCCAGTAGTGAAGAAAGGCAAAAAAAAAGGCTCCAAAATTAGCAAAAATCCACTTTTAACGGCGGCTACAGCAGCGACGGGACACTTCAACGACGCCATCACCTCACAAGCTAAAAGCACAGCCCCTGTTTACTACACAACGTGGGATGTTTCCATGGCAATGCCTAACATGGATTAGAGAAAGCTAATGAATTGTTTTGATACAAAAAACTCGAAAAACTTCTTTGATGGGAAAGGGTTAGCCCAAAAAACAAAAGTCACGTGGCCCAGTTTTTTGACACTTAGATGTGATGAATAGGGTTAGGGTCATTCTTAAGTCAGGGTTTGGGTTGATTATTTAGGTTAGGGTTACGATTTGGGAGGTGGGGTTGGTTTTCAGGTCTAGGGATATTCTTTTCACCATGGCAAAGTTTGGAGTAAGGTAAGTCACGTGACTAACCTTCCCACCCCTTAGTGGGAATCTCTGTTGTCCTGTGACTCAGCCCAACTAAATAAAGTGCTGTGGTTTGAGGGGGAGTTTCGTGTAGGTTCCGGGTTTTACAGACACCCCTCAGAGCCCGAATAAAAACGCTTAAACAATGGGATCGTTGCATGCGCTCCTTTACCTCCCCTCTACCCATTCCCCCCTCTCCTGCCCCAAGCCCTAAAACTAATGCACCGCTACACAGACTACCTTTTCTTACCCTCGGCAAGATTTTACAAGTTTGTATTTTTTTTTGTTGATTTTCAGCCTCATGCATGTTCCTATAAAAAGGGTAATTCTTGTAAAGAAAGAAAAATTTGTCATTGACTCAGTCACCCAAACAACAGATTTTTCTATGCTGCAGCTCCAGCATTTTAGGTGAACGAATTTTAAAATAGTTCATTTTTTTGTGTTCTTTTTTTTATAAGACAAAGGCAACTGATAGATTTTGCCTTGTTTAGTTGTTCAATTTTAAAAATCTTCATCGCCAAAAATCTTTGTTCCTTGATTTATTGTAAAACTAAAAAAATGCTGCAATCGTAGCGATCTAAAAGATTCGGATTTGGTTTGCAATTTGGACTTCACGCACACCGCCGATTCATTAGATACCCTGAACACTTTTTAATTTGGGGCATGTTTTTGTTTAGCTTCGAGTTTTTTTTTTTTACTGTTAACACAAATTTCAGTTTACACACGTTCCGGTATTAACATGAAATGGCAAGCTTTTTTTTTCTGGAGAACGTAATAATGAATTTTTTTACTTTTCTTCTTTTGCTAATGCTAACCAGTCAAACGTGGAAACATTAAATGGTTCACTTGGCCCTGCGTCATCCAACACTTGGCAACCAATGGAATTTTAACCAAAGGTTGTCAGTGGCCAAAGAAGTGGAGAAGTTTTCTCAGACTTTCGAAAGTTCTTCACTAATAGAGAAAACTAAAAGAATAAAAATTACAGACTTCATTCAAAGTAAGCAATCTCGCCAGCAATGTGAACCACTACTAGGGAAAATTGTGGATAAAGCCTTAACTGAACCACTGCATAATATGAGCAATGCTTCAATGGCAATTCTTTAATATCAATTAGCTCATCCTAGTTTTAGATCTGAGTCAAATTGCCAATAAAGTCAACTCTGTTAATGATCTAGAAGCTAACTCTATTTTTGTCATTCCTCAAGGACATTAAAGAAGCAAAATGCTTGTTGTACAAAAAGCTTAAAACTCTGTAGAAAAAATACCTTTGAATTTCGTTTTATAAGCAAAGAGAGCAAGACATTTACCAACAATTTCATGTATTTTATAGCTTCAGCAGCCTTTGAACTATGTGACAGTGCATCATGCAATGTTAAGGGATGGTGTATCCCTGTTTAGTGGACAAACTGTGCCACAGAATTATTTGACAGATCTAAAGTCAAACTGTAAAGCTGTATTCAATACCGCTAAGATATTTCTTGAAAGAATAAAAGTTTTCAAACGTAAGCTCGAGTATGTCACAACTCCGTATTGGAGATAAAATTGATGCTAATGCATACATGCCAATAAGCTTACAAGTAGTACCTACATTCCACAAAATGCAAATTCTGGAACTGTTTATTACTGTGATTATCCCAAATAAAAAGGAAAAAATAAATGTAGTTTTTGTTCAGACAAAGTGCGTGCTGCTGTGGAAAATAGTGTACATGCAGGAAGGTAAGCTAGAACCATACATTTCCCAGGTTTTCAGAACTTTAATTAGGAAAAGTACAAGTCTTAGTGAACAATTTTAGATAGGCAGAGTATCCTAAACAAAATCCTATGATCGAATGTTAAAGGTTCAGTTGTTATATACTGTGACAAGATAGAACTTCCAATACATGTCAACATATTTTCAACACTTTTAATTTAATTGTAGATGGTAAAGTTGACGCCTCAATTTAAACTAAGAAAATTGTCTTTCATTGATTAGAGCTGTAAAAAAGATTAAAATTTTTATTTCAATTCGAGTAAGTAAGAAACGTGATCTCGCGGTCATAATTATTTTGCCGCCTGGTCATTAACAGCTACGTATAAAGCTAAGGTCAAACTAATTCCATGGCACCAAAATAAAAATAGAAGCATAATAAACAACGTCCACATCTAAAAGATCATTTCCAAATTAGTTTTTTTTCTATTTAAAGAAACTTTATTTAAATTATTGTAAATATTTTTAGTCAATTAGTGTACTATTACCCCCAAATATCCAACCCTACGTCCACGTCGTGGGGGGTGGAAGCAGGCTAAGCTGACTGACAGGGCTCTGGTGAAGTCTGGTGGGCCAATCACCTGCTAGATGGATTCAATTGATTACAGAAACACGGACGAAGGTGAAGGACCTGCTGTTACTACAGCAGACTCGATGACATCTCTCTGTTAAAGCCTACAGGAAGTTGGGAGATCGATTATTCTTTAAACCAGAAGTCCAACCAAGATTGGAACCTGGAATCTAAGAACAATGTTTGAAGCTGGAAGTAGTGCTAACATTAGAAAATAGATGAGGAGCTACGGTTTAGACATTCTTGTTCTCTGTGAAACCCGATGCACAGGCTCTGGAGAAACAAGGCTTAATTCAGGAGAGACACTCCTTTACTCCGGACACAGAGAGAAAACAACAGCACACACAGGGAGAAGGGATCATGTTATCCAAGCAAGCAATGAAGGCCCTAATTGGATGGGAGCCAGTCTCCTCTAGGACTATCTCGGCATGCTTCAGAACTGGGCACAAAAGGATCAAACTAAGAACCATTGTCGGATATGCACCAACCAACGATGCAGACGACATAAAGAAGGAAGAGTTTTACGAGGAGTTGCAGAGTGTCATGTCCAAGTGCACAGAGAAAGAGATGACCGTCTTGATGGGCAACATGAATGCTAAGATCAGAGGCGAAAACAGTGGATATGAGACTACCATGGGACGACATACACTGAGGACAAGAAACGGAAATGGTCAGATGTTCATGGATTTCTATGCAGACAATGACTTAGACATTGAAGGTAGTGTCTTCCCACACCGAGACGTCCACAAAGAAACACGGGTCTCACCAGATAAAAAAACTCGCAACCAAAAAGACCATATCTGCATTCGAAGACTTTTGCGAAGATCACTGCTAGACGTGAGAGCCAATAGGGGAGCAGATGCTGGAAGAGACCATCATCTGGTCATGGCTAAGATATAGTTGAAGCTTAAGAGGATACACACCAAGAAGGCAGTGAGTAAGTTCGAGGTCAAGAAGTTAGATGAGGAGTTACATTGTCAAGCGTTTGCTGCGACCCCAAAGAACAAGTTCGAGGCCCTCAACAACCTGAATGAAGTAACAGACATTGAAGAGCATTGGACGGGAATTAGACGGACCTGGCAGGAAACATGTAAAGAAAGATTACGGAGGAAGAAAACAGAGAGAAAGGCATGGATCACAGAAGGCACATGGAAGAAGATTGAAGAAAAAAATCAACAAAAGAGAAGTTGAACAGCGCAAAGACTAGAGCCAGCAAAGCAAAATACCAGAAGCAGTACCATGAGCTCCACAAAGAAGTCAAAATCAGAGTGAGGCAGGACAATAGATGCTGCTATGAGGAGCTGGCACAAGAGGCAGAAGAGGCAGCAGAGAGGAGGAACTTGCGGGAGCTGTACCACCTGACGAGAGTCATGGTAAGGAAGAACCCAATACAAGACCGGCCTATAAAGGACAATAGCGGTAAAACCTCGAGTTCCAAGGAAGGGCAGCAGAAGAGGTGGGTGGAACACTTCCCAGAGTTACTCAACCGGAAGCCACCCAGTACCATGGCCACTATGTCGTCAGAAGCAGAGACTCTAAAGTTGAGGGCAATCCGACCAACGAAGGAAGAGATAAAAACAGCCATTAAGTCCTTGAGTAATCGTAAAGCAGCGGGACCAGACAGCATCCCAAGCGAAGCATACAAAGCAGACATCAACACCACCATCAAGGCCCTTCACCCACTCTTTAAGAAGATTTGGCTGGAAGATATAGTGCCGGAGGATTGGAAACAGAGCTATTTGGTGAAGTTAGCTAAGAAAGGCGATCTTTTCTCATGCCAGAACTACCGTGGAATCATGCACCAAGCAGAATTCAGAAAGGAGCGGTCATGTGCAGATCAAATAGCCACATTGCGCATCATTGTCAAACAATCCCTAGAGTGGAATAGTTCTTTGCTGGTAAATTTTGTAGACTTTGAAAAAGCATTTGACAGCCTTGACAGAGAGTGCCTATGGAAATTGTTAGAGCATTATGGAATTCCACCGAAGTACATTAACATCATTAAACAGTCATATGAGGGAACGACGAGCAGAGTACTGCACAGAGGAGAGCCAACGAAACCGTTTGAGATTCAATCAGGTGTGAATGTCTTTTGTCCCCGTTCCTGTTTCTCCTCGCTATTGACTGGGTGATGAAGCGGACAACGCAAGACCACAGAGATGGCATACAGTGGACCCTGATGCAGCAGTTGGATGACGTAGATTTTGCCGATGACCTTGCCCTATTATCACATTCTCGCCAACAGATGCAGAGGAAGACAGGGAGGTTAGAAAAAAACAGCTACACAATTAGGACTGAGGATTAAACGGCAGAAGACCAAACTTATGAAGATTAACACACAAAGCATGGAACCAGTGGAGCTAGAGGCCGGAGCTATAGAGGACGTCAGCTCATTTACTTACCTTGGAAGGTAAGGACCAACAAGGAGGTTCTGAAGAAGATATCAGAGTAAGAATTGGAAAGGCATGAACCGCATTTAAGTTGCTGCATCGAGTATGGAAGTCAAGAGAAATAAAGGAAAAGACCAAAGTGTGCATCTTTAATTTCAATATGAAGTCTGTCCTCTTTTATGGTGCGGAGACCTGGAAAACTACTTTAGTACTCAGCAGAAGAATTCAGTCATTTGTCAATGGCTGTCTCCGCAAAATCCTTGGCATAAGATGGCCTAAAAAGATATCAATTCATGAGCTGTAGCAGCACACAGGTCAACTACCCCCAGCCATTGAAGTCAGAAAGAGAAAATGGAGCTGGATTGGCCACACCTTGAGGAAGGAGGAGCAGAATATCACCCGGCATGGTCTGCGTTGGAACCCATCTGGCAAGAGAAGACCTGGCTGACACTCCATGGTTCGAATGTCAACACCTACTTTCACGACTGTAAAAGGAGATTTTCTAGTAATTAGGTGAAAATAATTATTGATATATATTGCAAACTGATAAACCAGTGCTAAGTCAGAGGACAACAACAAAAAGGAACTAGTTTATTTGGAGAAGGAAGGGATGTTATGTGGAAGAGGAAGGAAGGAGGGGTCGTTTGTTGTTTTCAACATTGAAGCAGATACAAAACAACATAAATATAAAATAAATAAAGCACGATAATAAAAAAATGGAAAAAATAATAAATACTTAAAGCGAGGATCCTAACTCAAATTTTTATTCAATGTTCTGAAGTGATGAGTTGCGCTGTTCAACGAGATTTTCTTGTAGCCTGGTGAAACAGAAGGCCTTCTTCCTCACATGTAGCACTAGAACGTCCAGAAACAACTCGTTTTTATTATTTATTATTTTTTTGTATCTAAAACTTTTTTTAGCAAAATCTGAAAATGCTTGTTGAAAAATCCGATTCTGCTATAAAATAAACTCAAAATACAAACAGTAAATCAAATTTGATGAGATGCATAATACTAATAATCGTAACAACAGGGACTCCATTGTAGGGACTGTAGCGAAATGAAACAAACGAGTACTGATAGTTCGTTTTGATAACATTTTGCAACATTACTTTGAATTTTTGAAATAGTGTCTAGAACTTGGTGCTTGCAAGAAACCTATGTTACTCTAAATAGAGATTTGAAATAGGTTGGTTCTCCAAATAAAAAAGAAACACTAGGGTTGAAAGTTACATAAAAAGCTGGCGGTAATAAATATTAAAATCAGTTATACAAACTTTGAGATTTATTAAATGGTTGCTGTATTCCACTTTTTTGTTGGAAGCAAAGAGGTGGCATAAATACATTTTTCGAAAAAACAAAAAAACAAAAACAAAATAGTAAATAATAAGGACCTCCCGCCTCATGTTTTTGATGACTCCAGATGGGAAAGTAATATTTTTTTTATTTGGCCTTAACTCTTCACACAAGAGCGGCGCTTGGTGTTCCCGATATAAAAGGCTCAATTCAGGACAAAAAAAAATTGCCGATTCTATCGTAATTCTACTATAAATCGTCTATTTAGTGCTTAGCATTGGCCACTTTGGTGTATTAAACGAAACATATGTGCTATCATTGGCAACAACTTTTGTTTGCGTGACAGTGAACTGTGACAGTGACAAGTGTTTTCATTCCGGAAGACGTGAAAACTGCTCCTTCGTTCAGCGTTGTAAACATGTTGTGTTAAAGTGCCCAAGCTAAATTTTCGATTTATTGCAGCACAAAACTAGAGATTCCTTGTAGAGTAAGCTTAACCTCAATTTTGAATTTAGCAGAATATTTTTTTCTTCATTTAAAGTTCAGTCAGTTTTTGACGTTTCTCAAAACACTCAAAGCGGCAACTTTCACCTGCTAAATGACGATGGTAAAAATATTCATCTTTGCAATAATTTTACATTTTTAGTAGCCAAGGTAAGTAACTGTTCATGATCAAAAGATGGGCGCTCTGTGATCCGCCGGTTTGTTCCACGAGGGCTTTTAAAACTAATAATTTTCTGAGAAACTTTGAGCTCATTTTTGGGCCGTCTACGCATTTTTACATTTTGCTATATTTCTCAAAATCTAGAAGTCTTTGGAAAGTTTAATTGCTATTCATCATCGATAATAGTTCACTAAAGGGTTTCTCCAGACAAAATATGAAGAAATCCGATTTTTCGTTTTTTGTCCGCGGATTCTCGATTTTACAGTCAGCCGTTCTTAACAGTAACACTGTACACCAGTGTGGCAGTTAGCAACGGTTGTCAAGGCCCTAGTCACATGAGAGCGTGTAATGGAAGCTCTCAACATTTTCCTTGATTGATTGGTTCCTAAGGTCAACTTTATTGTAGTTAACAAAAGTTTCAAACACAACTGTTAATAAAACAAGAAGAGGGGGAGGGGGGTCCATTTTGGGCATTTCTTTTCGCAACAAGTTCACCAATGCTTCTGTAATATCCATTTTGGATAAGAAATGTTGAGTGGACTGGGCCTCTATTTGGGAAGGTTTCATCAGAAATTACACTGCTTAAGTCTGGAAAAATTTCTCTTGTTAATGCTCCGGTGTCAGTTCCATTTTCTCATAACTATTCTACTGTTACGTTCTAACTCACTTAGTTTAAACGAACATAAATCATTATACTCTTTATTTTCCCTGTAACAGATATCAAGCTACAATTAACAGAATTAGGATGGATACTCTAGCAGAGAAGAACAAGTTTTTGTATTGAACAAATCTTACATTATTTAATAAGAAGTAATAGCATAAATATATTGTTAATTACAATAATAAATTAAATTCTAGTTATTACAAATAACAAACCTAGAAATCGCAAGCTCAAATTACTACATACTTGTAACCTTTTCTTTATATCCGTGTGAACATACATATCCTTAGCAAAATCGGTTTTCCACTTCCCTGTAATTTTATACTATATACCTTAAAGTTAATTCTACAGAACAAAAAACACCTTGTGAGCGAGAGATGTATACAATGTTTCCTTCACGATATATATATATCCGTCTTGGCCTTAGGGATGAATATAGACATATGACTATTATGGAATCCTAAATGTTTAACAAGGGCGTTAGAGAATTCATGAAATCTCAGGAAACCAGCAAAAGGTAAAGTACACTTTGTTGCTATTCTAAGATCCTTAAGACTAGACTCTGAGTTAGCATATTCATCGATAAATGTCCTTTAAAATCATAACACAAGTAACTGGGCTCTTTTTAACGATTGGTTTGTCCCTTTTAGCCGCTTCAACAATATTTCTACATAAGTCATATTCTAAAGGATTGCTATGCAGCCATATTAGTGCTGAGAAAGATAACACTACTGATTGACTAAATTAAACTCGTTTAGCCAAATGTCGTATGTAGATTGCTGTTACAGAACTTTCATAGACATAGGGAGTTTTGTTTGAACGTCATTGGCTCTGTACCAGTTGAAAAACTTCCTTATTTCGGCTAGGTACCTGTTTGTAGTAAAAGCTGCACGAAAACGTAAATCTGTTCCATAATATGTCTTCGAGACTCCACGATTTGACATTGACAGATAATCGAAAGAATACATAAAATTAGTATACACTATCTTCTCTTCATGGACCAGTGTCCTTCCTACTCATTTCATATAATATTAGGCCAAGGCCCATCCTATTCATTTCATATCATATTAGGCCAGTGCCCTTCCTACTCATTTCATATCATATTAGGCCAGTGCCCTTCCTACCCATTTCATATCATGTTAGGCCAGTGCCCTGATCTACCCCTCAGTTTTATTTTTATCCCTCCGCTTAACCAGGCCATTGCCAGTAAACATGATCATTTCAGCCAGTGCATTCACCAAAATCCGAACTCATTGCTAATAGCATTCCTTTGAAACTCCTTGAACCTAAAGATGAGTTCGTATTACGTCCATGTTTCAAGAGACCTTCTTTCTCATAAACTCTATAATCAAACATATTCAGTTGAGCACATTCCCCATCAGCAAAGGCCAACAACTGAACAATCCCCAGAAGGGGACTATAAGGGTATCTTTCGTCTTGTACGTGAAGCCCTACATAGTTTTTTCAGCGGAACTAGGAGACAATTTTCTTTCTTGAAATTTTGTACAAAAAAATTAATACTGGTACAGCCTGGGGATCCAAAAACGTAATATAAATTGATTTATTTTGTATTTGTAGTGATTTGCGAAGCAATCTATAGAATGAGGACCCCACAAACTCTCTACGCTTTCAAACAGAATAGTTGTTCTTTGCCAATCTCACTATCAATCAACCTGTTTATAAAATCAGTTTTTTCCATTTGCGCCCTGGGTACCCAATGTATCTGTAAATGAATTTTATACTGTATACATACATTGCAAATATTTAGAGCAATGAGCTACAAATCTTGTTTCTTGCTCTCCACTTCAACTATTTTGGCAGCCGCCTGGTTATCGGCAAAGCACTTCATGTGACTGCCGACACTATAAAACGAACTCAGGGCAAACTCTATTGCAACCACTTAGCCCATTTTGAACTTTTGCGCTTTTTCTCTGCTGTTGACATTTTGTGAGATACATACTCCTGATTCGAAACTGCATACGCTCCGCAGACAGTACCGCTTGCGTCAGAGTAGGCAAAGCATTTTGGCATGTAAGTAGTAAAGCAATACTTAATATTTACTTTCTTCATATTTTTTCCCAGAAATAAATTTTATTATAGGAATATAAATCAAGTTTAAACGATTTGTCCCAGCTCTCAGCTTCAACGATTGGCATGCAGCAATGACTTGTTATAACATTCCCCACTACCGCACTGGAACCCTTTCCAGTCCAGGAAGTTTTTTGAGTTTTTTGTATGAAAACAATCAATTAGCTTTCTCTAATCCATATTAGGCATTGCCATGGAAACATCCTACATTGTGTAGTACCCAGGGATTGTGTTTTTAGTTTGTGAGGCGATGGCGTTGTTGATCGTTAAAGTGTTCGTCGCTGCTGTAGCTGCCGTTAAAAGTGGATTTTTGCTAATTTTGGAGCCTTTTTAGCCTCTCTTAACTACTGGATGGCACCATAAAGCTTGAAGGTAGCATTTGAGCTTACTCGTTTGAATGAATCCAGCGAGGTGTCACACTTTTTAGCGATTTTTACGGCATTATTCCATTCGGTGGGTTTCCACAGGCGCCAAAAGAAGTTGGCTTTGAAACTCAAAGAGGCAAATTCACTGAGCTGCCAATGTATTTTTTGGAAGTTTTGACGACTGAGAAACACTACAGGCATAAAATTTTGGAAAAACTCCGTGGAGGCTCTAAATGATTAGTGCATGAAATGCTGTCTGTGATTGTCAACATTTTCGGGGTATCCCAGAATGCATTTAGGTTGTGCAAATGGCGGGAAACACGTTGGGGCAAGATTGGCACAAAGAAACGGCTGTAGCTTTATCCGTAAACTGAAAAAATGCTAAAAAATTTCACTCTATCTCAGTGCTAGGTCTGAATTTTGTTGTGAAAGCTGTTTTGTTTGCTGGAAAAGCAAATTTCATCAAAACATTTAAGGCCGAACATCGTTGATTTTCCTGGTCCAAAAACGACGCAAAACGGTTTTTGTTTTTTCAACTTTTGCACTTCGACTAATGACTTTGTGCAGTAATGACAGTTTATTCTTGCATCACTGGCCTTCCAAACTTAAAGAAACTACTAAAGTTTGCTTTAAAACCAAACTCGAAACATGTTGTTTTGTTTAACAAAGAGTGAATTTGTTAACTTAGTAAGTATTCCAATAGCTGTTGAGGGCGGTGTAGTTGGAAAAGGGTTAAAAAAAATTTTCCAATTGACGTACAGAAACTGTATAATTGCTCTTATGGATATTGTCAATGTCTTCGTATATTTTATCCAAACGGTTTTCCGTAATGTTTATAATTCCATCTGCAAAATTCCTGGATAGCCCAAACCAAGTAGCTACTTGCACTGGGCTTCAATTACTCTTTCCCCTGCAAGACCAGAAAGTTTCAAATCTCCTCGCACTTTGATTGCAACCACTTGGAATTCATTGTAGTCTTTTACGACTGCAAAACCATCGTCTTGGAAAATAGCAACTTTAATATTGCATAAACGCCAAAACTGCGAACAATAACCACTGAATTACATTCCATACAATAGAAAATACATTTACGTTCTAATTCACTTTGTTCAAACGAACATAAATTATTTTACTCTTTATATTCCCTGTAACAGACATCAACTACAATAGAATTAGGATGGATACTTTAGCAGAGTAGCACGAAAAATCACAAAGCAAAAAACATCACGCATAGATATCTTACTAATTAAAAGCTGCAAATCAGGGCCACTAACATTGGATTTTTACCGCTTCTCGTCATATTCCTTCTGCTTTTTTGCTTTACGTTTTTTGGGTTTTTTTCAGCTTTTTGTTGTCGTCAGAGTCGGACACCAACTCATCGAATTCATATACCTCGACTTCTTGCCAGCCGTCTTTGCACTTGTTGGCTATTTTAATTAGTTTTTGACGCTTATCATGACGAGCAAAATTTTATGCTAATTGACTTGTGCGTAGCCAGCGTGCAGCAGAATGAAAATCCTCGGGTTTTATTCGTCTGCGAATTACAGATCGGATCTTTGTACTGGCCGTACCGGGATTTGAGTA
>JAOBRB020063597.1:0-14770 GCA_027575285.2 Zoanthus pulchellus | reverse complement strand
CCAAATGTCTTATTTTGTATTTGTTATGTAAGGAGAAGTTGAGTGTTGATATCTGAATGGGAGTGAAAGGGTTAAGTTAAACATTATATTTAGGGGACATGAGAAAGTTAAGGGGTTGTACTGCAAACATAGGGAGCCCAAACATGGCGATTACTACAACTGCTTTTATGGACTTTAAGACTCAAGGATGATAACATATAGTCAGTGTAGCATTTAGGGTTGCAAATTTTAATTTGAGAGGGTTAAGGCCAATTATTGAGGCCACAATGTCTACATTAGTGGTATCAATAAATAAATAAATACATTATTTTATGTCAATTGTAAAGGAAGTGGTTGTTTATTCTTTATAGATATAGCAAAGACTAATGTGTTTAGTCATTTGACAATTCGGATCTTGTCATAAAAGACAAAATTGCAGCAGGAGGAAAACTGGAGTATACAATGAAAAACCCTTGTTGTCATATCAAGATTGACGAAATTTAGCCCAAGTTAGGGCTCAACTTTCGGAATAAAGTCTTGGGGCTAGCTGGCTCCCAAGTTTTCAGATTTGGTCGGCAGCACATAATAACTTGAAATTGCAGTGGCAAGACAGGCCATCAACGTCAAGCCCTGCATTAGAGAAGAAAACATGACTCAATCCGAGGTCGTAGAGTTGGGAGGGACCACTGATAACCACTAAAAATACCAACCTTGCTATTCATGTTAGCCATTACAGTAACATATTTGCTCTAACTGGATCAATACTTTATTTTTTTATAAGTTTATCATTAAAGGTGCATATTCAATAAGCAAAAATTTTACATTTTAAATAACTGAAAATAGTAAAACTAAAATTTTACTATACCTCTTGCAAGCTCAATGATTCCTATAACAACAAGAATTGCTATGCAAATCAACTTGGCATAGGTAAAGATATCTTGTACTCGTGTTGCCCATCGCACACTCCAACAATTTACTGCCATTATGATCACTGCAGCAATAAAATAGATTCAAATCATTTTTTTATTTACAGTAACTTTGTATAGTACACATTCAACCTCGTAACCCGGGTCATTTCACTGACGAAGACTACTACGTCAGTGAAATGACCCTGGCCGGTACGAGGTTGGTACACATTTAGAAACGATTTCATTAACTCGTGAAATAAACTTTAACCTTTATCATACTTCCAAGTTTAAGATAGTGTTTTCCTATGTGTTTTTGAAGTATCACAGTATATCACACTATTTTCACTTTATTTCACTGGTTAATGAAAAACTGTTAATATCAACTCTAAATGCTTCACCGTGGCTTTGAACCACCAATCACAAGGATTGTTTGTACTGAAATACTAGTGGCATTCTTGAACTGACTCTCAATATACATAACCTGCTGACTGTATGAACTGCCTGCTTGTCTAGTGACATCCACTATGCACTCATGAATGTGTTCCGAATAGGAGGCCACTTGCTTTGCTCACAGAATTAAGCTTATGAGGTCTTCGACTTGTTAAAAGGATGATCAAGTCAGAAATCACTTCAAAATAATTTAGAAACAGCTACAAAAAAAGGATTTGGAAAATTCTCAAAAACCCTTCAAAAAATCAGTTGAAGTAAAAATGGATTTACTTGACTGATGATGGTTTTAGGATTAACGATGGTCCTATCAGCCAATGAGTCAACGGATTTTAATGCAACATAATATTATTATATAGATAAAAATAATTAAATTAATATAAAAACAATTCCATTACAAAAAAACATGCTCAGAGCTTGTTTCCAAGGTGCTAAATATTAGGACCAGACGGCATGTAGACAAAATAAAAATGCCAATCAAAAAAATTAACCACATATTAACAAAGATTAAATTGTACCAACACTGATCAATCATCAAAATAGATGTTGATAAATGATTTTAACTAACCAATAAGACAGAACTACTATAAAAAATATACTATAGCTAAAGAGTGTCCAAGAAACTATTTGAATAGACATACTGCAAATGGAGTGCAACTGAATACAACAATAAAACAGCTGCTGTTTTTCTGCAGGATGCCTAAATTGTTTTTTAATTTTGCAATTGATTTCGGTTCCATCATATTCTGTGCCAATTAAAAAGGAACTTTAAGATGCAAGGACGGTGACGACAACAAGAAAGGAAGAAAAAAATGGCCTTAATTACAAAATACAATAGTTGCACGTCAGAATGTTGTAAGCTAAGCTGACCAGTTGCTCACAGTCGTCTTCACTGATACATCATGAAAAGCTCACTTTTGGGGTTCTGTGGACAATGACAACATCAAGCAACAAAATTTGGAAGCTTTTGTTTGCCTTCAACAATGAACCTCTTCCCATTTACTGTTACTGTTTTGTACAAAAATGAAGTCTAAAATGAAAATTTATTGATGATCTAAAATGGAAAAACTAATAATATTTCTCACAACTGCCATCCTTAAGTCCTTAATAACAACTCTGCTGAAGCCACCCACAAAGTAAATAAAGAAGTAGAACAACATCAATAAAGTAACAAAACCTTTAAATATAAAAATATAACATTTAAAACTGAACAAACTTTACACAGATTATAATCTTGCTCAATGCATCTAGATAAATAAAAATTCGGACATCAATTTTAAAATACGAAATTTTCTATAACGTATCCATGCTAACTATACCTAACAAAAATCTGTTCTTTAAATTCAGAAGAAGCTGCAGATAAAACATTTAAATTGGAGTCTTGGAAAATTTTCAAGAAAACGTTTTTGCCTTCAGGATATGTTGTTCAGCCTCATTAGAAGACAATTTATTTAAATCTTCAAGAGATTATAAGAAAAATGTTCTACTTTTTATGTCTATAACAGAAAATAATTAAATAGTATTAAAAATTACCAGAGAAGTTTAATAAATTTTTGTTAAAGTAATAAAATACTAAATTATCAACAGGCTATATAATACTAATAAAACGCTTTCCTTACCTAAAAATATATATTAGTTAATTAAAATAATTATTTATACTAATTCTCGTTTGAAACAAAAATATCAAAACACTAATAATATGTAGTCCACAAGCACGTGGGAACCACGTTTGTTTAAAACAAGATTTCCGCTTGTATGATGCAACATGCGATTTCCTACAATGGAACAAAAAAAATGGCGCGGAGTAATATGCATTAAAATTGTTTTCGCTCCATCCGTGACGATAGGTTTTTGATTTTCACATGTATCGAGACCTTCTTAAAAGTTTGGTTTAAATATTATACTTTGAACGTCGGGTGCATTTAAAAAAGAATTCTTATATTGTCGATTTCGATTTTAAAATTGGCGATAAAAATCAAGATCTATTATTATATGACTAAACATAGTTACTTCAATTATATTGGTATCCCTAATCCGGCCAGAAGTTCGAAAAGTTTCTCTTAATTTTCTTTTAAAGTCTTTCGACTTTGATCGAGGAATTTACAATTCAACTATTTTCATAACTATCTTTATTGTTTAAAAAAAAATGGGACTGAACGAAACTCGTTTTCAAACAAGTAACGGACAAATCAATAATTTCCTTCAGTTGCGTTCTGTTCTATTTTAAGGTTATTGAAAGGGCCTGTCAATAAATTTGAAAAATTGTGTTCAGTTAGCAAAAAAAAAAATTAACGACAACTAAAGGAGATAACAAAACCTTACCAAGACAAACACATGCTAAGAGTTTGATTAAGGCAACGGGTGCCTCACAATCTGGGTAAAATGGTTTGGAGACGTATTCGGCGAAAATCATGGCGATGATGGCCCCAGCGGAAGGACGGATGATCAGAATTGATGTCCACGAAAACAAAAAAGCAGGAATTGGCCCAAATCCTTCCCAAAGGTAAGCATATTCTCCTCCAGATTTTTTAATACACGTGCCCAACTCGGCGTAACACAAACATCCTAGAAGAGCAATGGCACCACAGCCTAGCCAAACGAAAAGCGAGGCGGCAACGGAGCCGCTTTTCTCCAAGATTCCAGTAGGTGAAACAAAGATTCCTGATCCAATAACAGCGCCGACAATAAGTGTAATGGCGTTGATCAAACTAACTTTTTTTTTTAGTTTAACGCGAACTTCGACACCATCTTCAAGTAGAGCCTCTTTGGTGTTGTCGGTTGTCGAGGCACCTGAAGTGTTCAAACTTGCTTTTGAACTACCACTTTCAGATGAAGCAGCAAGTTTTTCGCCAATTCCATCATTCACAATTGGTACTGGCGGCATTTTATCTCAAGAAAATAGAAATAGTCGGCAATAACGTTCACCCAAAACAACGCTTCAGTGAATGAACCTGATTTACGCGGGAATTGGATTTCAAAACATTTGAAAATGCAAATTTTATTTTCTGACGCGTTATATCCAAATATGGTAATCTATTGTTTTGAGAACAAAAGATAAGTAAAAACAGCCAATAGAAATATAGAATGGTATTTTTAAAAAGGCGCCAAATAGCAGTCTTACACGTGAATTGAAAGACCCGGCAAGTGTAAAATATTCAAAACAATTCGATTGTAAGGCGGCCTTCAAATAACAAAAGCCTAAAACCTGCATTATTTTGGTTTCCTTATCTGCTTCACAGATTAGCAGATAACATTATTTAATATTGAATGAGACAAAAAAAATTGCTTTAACTCTCGTGATTTTTCTGATGCAATAAATATCCCACGTCAACGCAAACCGCTTAAAGTTAAAATTCCAATCGCCTTTTTATTTGCTCTGTATTTGCATGGTTGCCAAAATGTTTGCCAGATTGAATCAACATCAACATTTCAAACTACATATTTTGATCGGTTGCAGGGTCTGTAGCCTTGTGTAGGCTATTTCATTTCCAACAAGTAAAATATCTTGCCTCTCACTTTCCCAGTATACCGTAATACGATTATCAATATCTACATGATGTACGTACTGATCATTTGAAAATCGAAATTTTGATGCTTATTTTAGTTACGAGCGTGGTTCATTAACAACTTTCTTTTTATCAAGTTCCTTTACTGAGTACAAAGGCATTCAAGTTGGGTGGCAGTCTGTTAAATATTGTTGTTAACGTGCAGATAAAAAATTAAAAGATTTGAAAACGTTTTTAAATTTCATTTTGTACATAACAATAAAAAGTGATTTTACAAACATTAATGTGAATAATGAGCATCTCTATCAGCCGGACAAACATTGAAACAGCGTTGGCTGAAAGTTCTAAAACTACTCTTTTAAGAAATATCTGGTTTATGGTTTCCTTTTCAGCTTCAAGCTTGCCACAATTGTTGCTATTTTACACAAAAGACTTAATCTGACGGGTGGTTGTGTCTTGTGAGTGAAAATCGAAGACTGTTTTTTTCAGGCTGTAGTACACAGTCATTATATTTTTATTTAATCTAAGACTTTTTAGTAACAATATTAAAAGCGAGATATTAGTTTATTACAGAGAATCTTCAGCCAAGGAGATCTAGAGGATATGAATATATCTAGTATACGTGTACTGAAAAATTTAACATTGTCATTGAAATTTTTAAAACAAAACAAATTGGAACCTATTAAAATAAAATGGCAATGAAAAGAACCAGTTTTTATTTTGGTTTGAAGCAAGTTCCTATTTTTAAAAATCTTTCGGCACTAGACATTTATTACCATACTGATATACACTCTTCTTTATATATAATGAACAGCATAAACTATAAGGAATAAGCTTACAACGAGGACCGCTACAGCTCCACGTGTCCGCGTTCTTAATTTTTCGCTAAGGCTCAAATTCTCAAAAATGAAAAGCATCAAAACAAAAATACAAGGATTAAAAATCAGAGCTTAAATTAATGTTTCAAGACCTTTTAGTATTTTTGAATGCGTGTAGCATTTGACACAATATAGTAGATATACTAAATGTGAATCGGTACTTCTGTTCGTTAGTTTTTACTGTGCACATTGCGGATGTAAATAATATTCAGTAATTAAGTTTCAACTAGAACATTTTCACTTTTTTGAGCCTCAGCCTGAGCTTATTCTTTAATTTAAAACGTTCTTAATTCTGGGCCAACGAGGGCCTCATCGTTCTTAAAAATCATGTATAGAGATTATTTTCTTTTTAAAGATAAAGGACATGTTCTGAAGAAGGCATTGGAGTTTGAAGTGAAGGGAAAAAGGAAGCGAGGACGACCGAGGAAGACACGGAGATCGTAGGTGGAGAGGGAGATCTAGAGTAGGAGTGTTGGTTTGAAGAGGGAGGATGCAGTGAATCGAGTGAGATGGAGAGTGGGAGTGGGAGAGATTGCTGGTAGAGTGGGATAAATCCGGCCACCCTCGTTTTTGGGGATAAAACTTTATCAAAACTGGATTGATTATGATGATAATGACGAGCTGGCAAAAGAACAAAAAAACATAGCAATCTTAATTCATGGCCAACCGAACATTAAATATAAACACTTTCTCTTCATTCTTTACCTTATCCCATAATTTGACATGTAATGCAAAACTATTCAAGAAAGTGTTGTCTAGAATAAAATATTTAGGGAATGTAAAAAGCTAGAATTAACAAAAAGAACTTTGACCCTGAAGACTTGTCAATTATGACACGCTATTCAATCATTTTTTCTTTTGTCCTAAAGGCTATTGGTTAAATAACAAGTTGTTTAGAAAGAACGCTAACAGAAAGCTTGGGCCGGTAGTGCCTCGCTGGCTACCTTTAGTGTAAACGAATATTTTTAAAATCATGTGTATTCACAAACGATTTTGGTAAAAACCTACTAATGGTGTAACACGCATCCTCCATTTTGATTTTCAACTAGTAGGTTTACTAAAACAATTAGACCTCTCGCCCCATAAAATGGACTACGAGTTTTAATTATGAATAGTTTACTAGGCCCATGGCCACAATCGGGCTAGCTATTGGCTCGTAGTTACCTCGTCCTCTCATAGTTAAATAATCTAATCTACTGCTGTTGCGTGTTTCCCATAAAGATTTTAAATTGCATAATTACCATATTAAGAAACATTGCTTTAGTTTCTTATGTAATTCCATTCTTCCCCTCTTAAAAAAAGATAAATTAAGTAATAAGCTCAACTGATTTGAAAACAAATTTTAAACCTTTCTAAAAGAAGGGGAAAATATTTAAATCATTGTATCTTACCGAGGCAGCAAGTTGCTAAAACTTTGATCAAAACAACGGGTGCTTTACAGTCGGGAAAAAATGGTTTGGAGACGTATTCCGCAAAAATCATGGCGATAATTGCCCCTGCTGAAGGTCGAATGATCAAAATTGATGTCCACGAAAACAAAAAAGCAGGAATCGGCCCAAATCCTTCCCAAAGATAAGCATATTCTCCACCGGATTTTTTAACACACGTGCCCAACTCGGCGTAACACAAACAGCCCAGAAGAGCAATGGTACCACAGCCTAACCAAATAAAAAGCGATGCACCAACGGAGCCGCTTTTCCCCAAGATTCCAGTAGGTGAAACAAAGATTCCAGATCCAATAACAGCGCCGACAATGAGCGTGATGGCGTTGATCAAACTGACTTCCTTTTTTAGTTTCACGCGATCGATTTTGCTGCTCGAAAGCATTTCAGCCGACTCCTCTTTCATCTTCAGTACACGGCAATCAAGGTCGGATTATACGCCTTTGTTCTCGAAGAAAAGACGATTGTTGTATTGAACTTGTCAAATTTTGGACGATAAAGGAAATGTATTCATTTGAGAAAAATAAAATCTATCCTCCAATATTTTTAACCCGTACATTGCACTTCCCAATATATGCGGGACTTCCTAATATATATCTGAAAGATGCGTTCAAACAAGCTTCTGTCAATTAGTAATTCAATTATTCAATAAATTTTTTCTTGTAAAAGAACTATGGACTTATCATGTTCATGGGGTCAAATGTATGAAAATTAGATCAGCAAGTGTGTTATTTCATCCCATGAGGCCAAGAAGGTGATACGAATTCCTTGCGTGAGGCCGTTTGTTTATCGAAATTGTAATTGGTATGACTACAAAAAATCTTGACGTTTTCATACAGAGAGCAATTAACTCCTTGCTACAATAAAAGTTAAAGTAATGCATGATTACGGCATGATTTAAAAATATCCATTCACTCTGGTTTCGAAAAAAGTTGTATATTCGTCGTAATTTGTGTAATGTATAAAATAATAAAATTTTAAAATATGTCATCAAGGCGACGCGAGATGAAGGGAATAAATGTTTCAAATATTTCAGTGCCGACGGACAAACCACATGATATGAAATAGTTAACTTTCGTACAATAAGCACCAGTACCAGTACATGCCTGTTTACATATATGTAGGCGGAGAAAACGTTTAGGCAGGTAATGACCCCTTTAGGCGGGAAATAACCCGTTTAGGCGGGTTGCAATTGCCCGCCTTAATTGGTGGAGTAAAAAAAATGCTAGCGATCACATGCAATCTTTTCAACTCGGGGTCCCGGGTATATGCTAAGCCAGACCGTTTGTGTTAAAAATTATGGATATCCTATTTAGCCTGTACCGTTAGTCGTTACTGTTAAAGTAACATAAACAGGGCCTTGAACTGGCCAAGCTTTGCCGCCTGTTAATTACCTGAATATTTTATTATCTAGATCATACAACGCCTATTTAAAGGAACCAGTAAATTTTACCAAAGCTCGCTCATAGTTATGGGCTCCTACCCGGACCTAAGAATGTTTAAAGTGCATATGACATAAAAACATTTTTTTACTGTTTCTTGTAGTTTAATATGTCAAATATACGGAATTTACTTTTTTTTTCACGGTATAATCTCTTTTTAACAACATTTTTGTTGTTTGAATTACCCGTTTTGAGCGAAAAAGATGTCCACTGGAATCGCGCGGACATGACATCAAGTTGTGTGCCCGAAACACTATTAACATGGCGACAGAGCAGGTTAGGAAGAAAGCTGGAAGAAGGTGTGTTGCTAGAGTGCTCAATGGCACTAGAATGGAATGATAAGCGAGTAAAATACACTTATCCAATTAAGCACTTTGTGGTTGCGAGAGGGAAACAACTTGATGTCACAGGATGTCAATTAGAACCCAGTCACCGGCGCGGCACACTTTTTCAACAACATTTAAGCATTTTATGGACTCAAAAAACATGTTTATGAATACAATTAAAACTTTTTAATACTACAGTACAGTGATTTTAAACACATATGCAACTACTAAAAACAAAAAGAAAATTTTTTATGTCATATGCACTTTAAAATTGATACTCTATCCCAGACTTCTAAATCAAAATTCATACCCATACCCTACCCCTGAGTAAACATGCGTTAAAATCTGCCTAACTGTATCATTTCCATTAGCGTGTTTATAAGAGCTGGCGTCGGTTTATTAATGCATCAATAGATGATATCATAACTCTCTCAACACAAGGATTTGCTATCCTATCCAATGAAATTAGTAACCTAGCCTGTTTCAAATCAGATACCCCGATCGCCTTGCTAAGGCAAATATTCCAGACGCTAGAGCTCGAAAACCGTATCCTTAGGGCGGCACGAACCTATTACCTCATGTGGGCGAGTATCTCTTGGTACCATGGGCTGTCAGATTTGGTCAAATATAAACCAATTAACAAGCGTCGGAAGTAACAGTTCAGTTTCCTCTCCCCATTCCCCTCGCGGTTCGCTACACAACGCTTCAAGAGAGCCGCTTCTGAATACTTAAGTTTGATAGGTAAGTAAATATAATGAGAAAGATTCCTGAGACTTGATACATCATACATTTTTCACTTCCATATATGTAAACCCCCTTGCGGTAAAGGTCGCTTTGCAATTGGTTCAAAAAATTGAAGTTAAAGACCATTGTTTTTGAACCAACTACAAAGCGAGCTTTACTGCAATTGGGTTTTATACACATAAGCAAGTGAAAATGTATAACGTTATAGTGTCTCAGGAATCTTTCAGAATATAAGTAAATGAGTAATTACAAGTAAACAACAAAGAAAAAACGATACTTACATAAACAGAGACAAGCAATAAGCTTCACGGCTACAATTGGAATATCGCACTCGAGAAAGAATGGTCGTAGAAGGTACTCGGCAAATATCAACGACAGAATGGCGGCAATTGAAGGCTTTATAACCAGAACAGATGTCCAAGCAAAAAGAAAAGCCATCACAGATCCAAAGGCAGTCTTAATATATACATATTCTCCACCAGACTTCCGGAGCATGGAGCCGAGTTCAGCATAGCATAAAGCACCCCATAAAGCCATTATTCCGCAGCCAAGCCATATGAAAAGGGACGTGCCGATAGACTTGCTAACATCTAGAATGCCTGTTGGAGATACAAATATTCCAGAGCCTATAACAGTTCCAGCGATAAGGGCCACGCAATTCATTAGCCCCAGTCTCTTCTCTAAGTTAACCGCTTTAACTATGTTAACATTGTCATGGAGAAGTTCCTCCTTTTCGAGATTATTGGCTTTCGATCCATTGCTTGGCACTTGCACACTGAGTCCACTATCGTCCGATGAACCTGACATGACTTTTTTGTTGTTTTGAAACTTCTCACAATTCTTACTTCTGATTCAGTTGCGTCACTGTAAAATAAAAACAATTTTATTCAAATAAAAATCAGCTGCTAGAGTTTAAACTTGATACGAAAGAATCACTGCAGCACTATATATCATCAACATTATCGTCAGCATCGACGTTGTTATCGTCATCATCATCGATATAGAGACGTCACCAAAATCATAATCAGCATCATCACTACCACTATCACTATCACCATCACCATCATCACCATTATCATCATTACCATTATCATCATCACCATAATCATCATCATCACCATCATTATCATCACTACCATTATCATTGTCACCATTATCAACATCACCATTATCATCGTCATTACAAGTTCTATAATCATCATTATCACCATCATTATCATCATCATCACCATTATTAGTACTAGGAATAGTTCTCACTAAGCTGCCCCCGCCTTTACTAAGATGTGATATTTTTTATAGTTATTTAATTAAACCAGTGTAATAGTTACTGGGACGCAAAAGAACGTGCAAAACAAAATTAACAGGAAATCTGTAATTCTTTTTTTGTTTCATAGAAGAGTGAATCACATTCTTTTGCGTAACCAAGGCTAATGTTTGTCAAAATTGAATTTAGTTTTCGGACTTGCAATTTCTGATCTTTGCGTCAAGCAGATTTTGGGATCGAGTCTGTCGACCTCGTGTAACAGCGATTTGTGTTTGACAATTCAAGTTTTGTAACGAACAATTAAATCTGATAATAATTTATTATCGTTATATAATCAAATGAATAACTGTAAACCAAGTTATTTACTTAAAGCAAGCTGTTATCGAGTTATATTTTTCACCTTTTTTTTTGGTTGAAAAGTCTTTAGATCTTGACCTCGTGGCAAGCTAAGAAATTACCCGATACGACTATGCGCGCCTATAGTTGACCTCGTGTTAAGCTAAAAAATTACCCGATATGACTATGAGCGCCTAGTGTCTTAAAACCGGGATCACTTGGCCAACTATGTGAACATGTAATTTTATTCCATTCAAATCTATAAATGTATACGCGCGGGGACTACTAGGTTGCCTCCTCAAGTTTTTGGACCAAAACCCTGCGGGCGCAATCATCATCATTATCATCACCATTATCATCATACCATCATCACCACCATCATCATCATCACCACCTCCATCATCAACACCATCACCATAATCACCGCCGTCATCACCAACATCATCACCACCATCAAACGATCACCATCGTCATTATCACCATTATCATCATCATCATCATCGACTAAATCATAATTTTCATCATTATAAATTTGCTTAGACTTCATGTTAGTATATTTTTTAGCAATGTGAAGGTCATGATCAAGATATTTTTATTTTTGCTCTTTGATGCAGAATGCCATGTACGCCAAAGTGCGTATTGATTTCAATACACGCATTAAGTAGGAGGTACAGCACACTGTATTGGTCAGTGTTGGAGTCTATTACTATACTAGTGTTAAAATTAAATATATAAATAAGTGCCATTCCTCGTTGTGCGGTTTTTCCATAGCTATAACTGAAGATTTTTGTTTCCAATATTTTCATTTTTACAACAAATTGTTTTAAATATGGACTTGTTTTCCAGTAAATTTGAGCCTCGTTGTTTATGAAATTTGTTCTTATATTTACAAAATATATATGTCATTTTTTTCTTATTTTTAGGCAATTATCCAGTACGCACGATAAATACAACTATTAAACATTCTTTAAAATATTGTTCTTTAAAATACTCAAGAAAATACCACACTTAATCTTACTTAAATATATTGGCACAAATTTAAATAATCCTATAGAATTGAGCCCGAGGCTCTCATATATTTACGTTTGTATGCGATAATTGATGCCTGTGTGCTTAAAGATATTGTCAAATTTTCAAGACTACTGTCATAAGTTAGATAGGAAATAGAAAAGTTTTTAACAGGAAAATTGTGTTTATTACATAATATGTATTGCGACAGAATCTGTGTGATAAAGTCGTGAGGAAAATTTGTATCAGTGAAGATATCACTTTACGACATTTTTATCCATTCAAAAGACATGATGTAACTATCTCATCTATACACTAGTTTATATGTTTTGCATAGTAACTTTGCCATTTTTATGCTTATCTCTTCTAAAACATTAGACTTGTATCAAGCCTTATAATATTCAGTTGTAATTTTATCTGCCTCAGTATAATTATTCGCAGGTATTCGCGCTACGATACCAAAACTATAACAAGCCATATCAAGTTCTTGCCATGTAATACTCTAGATATATTAATCCGGTTGCATGTGCAATATTATTTTTGTTATATATGTACAGTTATTGATAAACAAGGAATTTTGCGAAAGCTTATGTTCTTTTAAAATTTTTCGACTTCTTCAACCTCAAATCGTTTCTTACCTTGTTCATTCCTTGAGGAAGCCAAGTCGGATTTACCTAAATATCTTTCAGCTGATCTATTTACCAATGAAACACTTTTCATTAATAAATTTGGGAAAGCGTCGAAAGCATTTTGATGAAATAATATACAGCCATACAAATTGATAGCTCTGCAGTCACTGAGATTGTGGTCGCAGATATATCATGTTATATAACAATTTTTTTCAATTTTTGAAGATGAAATATTAGTAATTAAAGATTTTATTGATAAAAAATATTTATAAATTAGTTTTATTAAGTCCGGCGTCAACTAGGAGTTATATATCCACGATTCTGCAGGAGGGACAGATAGACTTTTGTTGTTGTTTCATTCAGTTTTTGTCATTTTATATTAAAAGACAGAGTCACTCCAAAAAAAATTCAAAAACTTAAAACACATTTGCTACAGTAAGAAACACAATCAAGAGGTTTTGAATTACTACACTGATCGAGAAATTCAATTCAAGAACTTTTTTCGCTTGAAGCTATTTTATGTTACTTTATTTTACAAGCTCTTTGTTGAAATACTTACTTTAAAAATATAAATGCGAATATTAACTAACAGATCATTACAAAAACATACCTGGAGTTATGGACTGTAGAAACGTCCCGGTTTGAAATCCCAAAAAATGAGTAAAATAATATTTTTTCTTGGCGAATCTTTGCCTATACAAAAGTAAAGTTTTAGAAATTGATACAATATCAAATTTACAAATTACA
Organism: Zoanthus pulchellus; assembly: GCA_027575285.2. Taxonomy (NCBI): domain Eukaryota; kingdom Metazoa; phylum Cnidaria; class Anthozoa; order Zoantharia; family Zoanthidae; genus Zoanthus; species Zoanthus pulchellus. The sequence goes on along the minus strand of JAOBRB020063597.1, from coordinate 1,114 downwards.
GCGATTGGTCTTGGCACGTGTAGTTGTTAAAGTCACATGCTTGGCCTCTGATACCTTGACTCAAAAAATCTGTTTTTCCCAAAAATTTTGATGATGTTTTAACAATTGAGGCTAAGTTATCTAAACCAATTTGAACTAAATTCTATTTTTCATCAACAGACAAAAAGGTGAGTGGAAAATTCTTATTGACGAAAGAAACGCATTAGCCGATATTCATCAATAAAAACAACCATTAGAATTTCGTTATGTTACTTTTACCGGTTATGCGCAAATACGTTGTCATGTTCAAAAGGTATTACATAAGATACATGAGCCTGGTAAGTTCTCACCCAAACTAAAACTCGTGATAAGAGCGTAATTGAATTAAGAGACAAGTACTTATTGAATTTTTTATATCACGCTACGAGCACAAAATAAAAAAAATGATTGAGTGAATCTAGAAGATAAAAATAAAAGCAATTAAGTTACCCTTTTTTAGTTTTTAGTTATTTTGATATCGATGCTAATCAAGGGGCGAAATCGAATTTAAAAGTTATAGAAAATAAAAAATAAATATTTTCCCCATTAGTATAGCCGATGGCAGAAATATCAATCAAACCGAACCAATATCCTGTACATTGGTTAGAAATTAAAATGAAAATTAAAATTACAATATATTATTTAATATTATGCTATATCCGTTCCTTGATAATTTTTGTTTTTATCTATATATTTATGTATTCATATATGAAAATATATGTTATACTGGTGTTAAAAGATATGTAATAATAGATATTATTAAATTTCCAGTCTTGAATATTGCGTTTCTAGCGTTCTGATTGGCTCACTCAATCTCGGTTATCAGCTCATATACCGAATGACCATAAATGGACTTTAAAAAATTTCCCGGTTATCAATATATTTTAAAGTTTGTTGTTGAGTTAAGTATCGAAGGGTTCGGAAAGGTCATGAAATTTAATAAAAAAATCATTCCATTCGCGCTTGTTGGATATGAGATGATTAACGCCAACTCGACGCTACGTTCCCCGTTGGCTATTTACTTAAGCAATAAACGATACTTTCTATGGGTTTACCGGCATAATAAACCACGCGGGATGTTGGGAGAACACGAGAA
>JAOBRB020063596.1:0-17319 GCA_027575285.2 Zoanthus pulchellus | reverse complement strand
TTCTGCTTACCTTTTATTCTTTCTGCTTACCTTTTATTCCTTCTGTTTACCTTTTATTCCTTCAGCTTACCTTTTATTCCTTCTGGTTACCTTTTACTCATCCTCCATACATTTTATTCCTCCTCCTTATCTTTTGTTCCTCCTCCTTACCTTTTATTCCTCCTTCTTACCTTTCGTTCTTCTTTACCTTTTTCCTCGTCCTTACCTTGTATTCCTTTCCTTACCTTTTGTTCCTCCTCCTTACCTTTTATTCCTTTCCTTATTTTTTGCTCCTCCTCCTTATCTTTCATTCTTCTTTACCTTTTTCCTCCTCCTTAACTTTTGTTCCTCCTCCTTACCTTTTATTTCACCTCCTTACCTTTTATTTCCAATTGATTGGATCTCATTTATGTGACAATCTATCCGTTACTAACAGCACAGCGCAGTAAAAAAGTGCATTAAAGAAAAGAAATAGAGCACTTCTTTTCTGTGTCACAATGACTTGTTACTCTATGATACTATGCAACATTTGGTTGTTTCAATTCAACTATGAACGTTTTTATTCAGTAGACTTAAAACAATTTTATTAAATACAATTTTTAGTTTTTTTGTCTTAACCTCCATAATTAATCTGAACATCCACTTTATTCACATAGCGTTTTTCAAGCTCTCCTTTCTGTTTTTCACATAAATATTCCACCCTTCTATTTGATATTCAAGACTAGAAGCCTCGAACCTAAGTCTCTTTTAAAAAGTTAAATGCATATATGCGTAGAGCATACGAAAAACCATTGCTAGTAATTACAGTAATTCACAAGGCCAGTTACATGAAATTAGTAAAGTAATTTTAAAGTTGCGCTAGTGTTTCAATAGAAACAATTTAATAAATTCGTAGGCTATATCCTCTGTTGAGAAGTCAATAGCCAATGTTTTGGATTGTAAGCGTTTGTTAAAGCCCGGTCAGTTCACTCTGACAAAGGCCTGAAGTCTGAACCATCACTTATCGATGAACTTATGAATTTTTCATTTTGTTTGTTAAAGTTTTGTTTTTAAACATCTTAACGATAAACGACACATTGACAAGATTATAGGACGACGTTTCGATGCTCACCAGCATCATTTTCAAGTAGTTAAGTTAGTACAAGTTGAACTGTTTATATATAAATGATATGCTGCATAACGTTAGAATAATACAATTAGCCTTGTTTTTGTTTGTGTACATGATTTCAATGTCAATGGCGATCCTAAGCTTTTAAAATGTAAATGCTTCAGAAATGAATAAGCTTTGCAATTACTGCTACTAATGCAATATACAATTGTAAAGTTATTGCTTATTCAGTGTCCTCCTCTTCTTTCCAGTTCAATTCAGCAGATTTTAAAATCTAGTTTTCTTCTTAGGTATTCTTGCAAGTTGTTACCATTCAGTGATTTTAATTGTTTTTATACTTTATGAAAGCAAATTATCCGAGTATAAAAAGCTTTTCATTTTACAGGTAACTAATCCACCGTAAGTTAACTCCAAAGCTTTTGCAGAAAAACTTGCAGATTGATAACTTATTGCTTCATGCAATGATGTAACTTAAACTGTGTGCACCATATACAACAACGGAATTAACAAGAAACTCATGGTTTCGACTGTTCACCCAAAATGAAACAAAAAAGACATATTAACCTTAATGTGCTCAATTACTTTCATCCAATCATCACACTTTTACCTTCACTGCTTGCTGGTTAACCAAAGTGTCAAAATGCCTGTATATTGGGTTTGATTCCTGGACAGACCAATTAACACTCAGGGTTCATTGAGGCATCTCTGTGTTTATGTGTGTGTCTGTCATTTAGAATGTCTCCGTCTTTGTTAGAGTGGTAAACATGGTATCCCCGCAGCTCCGTACACAGTGCGAAAAAAAGTTTTTGGGACCACTCTCTCCTTGCTTGGAAATAACTTTGTTTAGGGTATTTACACTGGACTGGTAAATTGGTTTTTAATATGATTTATTTATCATTACTTTTATAAACGAGTAGACTATGTGGACCTTTACGACCAGTGGGGGTGGTTGGGGTGCACACCCTGTCTACCCCCTTTCCCTAAGCATGTGCCTAGGTCCCCAGTTGGTAGGATTTTTTTGCCAGCAAATTAAATTGACGGCAAAGCAAAGTAATTAAGTCATTATTATTATTATTATTGATATTATTATTGTTGTTATTATGTTTATTGATATTGATATTGTTATTAATATTATTATTATTACTATGATTGCATTGAGCAGAGTCACGCTTAGACGTGTTCTGTACATGTGAAAGTTTCATTGCAATTTCTGATACTTGAATCTTTGTTTATATCGTTAATTTTCTCAGTCTAGCCATGATACGTGCTAGTATCGTGTTTATTCAGCACTCCATTTATTCCAGTTGGGTGTGGAGTCCTTCAGGGTGATTGTCTCAGCCCTCTACTGTTCAATTGATGCTTCAATACTTTTAGTCAACATATAAAAACTAACAAATACCATCAACTCGGCTTTTCTCTTAAAATAGTGATCTCTTTTTAAACCCTAAGCATTGGTTCAAGTTCGCTGACGAAGCGGCTGTCATCACCAGCCAAGAATCTGAGAACCATAATCTCGGTCGCTTCAATTTTTGGTGTAAATGGGCAGACATGATAGTGAGAGTTGACCAATGTAGCACATTTGGTATTAAGAAAGGTGTCTTTAAATCAATCCTTTTCCTACCTAAATTAATCAACAATACTTTAGTTCCTCGCATTAAAATCGGCGAGTCCTTCAAATGCTCAGAAAGATACTTTGATTTTGATATGACAAATGAAGTTCACAAGTTAGAACTGCCCACTATCCTTGAAGATTTGATGTCCGAATGTAAAACCAGTACATCTAAAGAATAAAGTGGTTCTTTAACATCGATATGTCCTCTCTAAATTATTTTGGCATTTCACTGTAGCTGATTTGTCTAAAACGTAGATAGAAGAAAATCTTGATTCCTTAGTATTTAGGTATATTTGCAACTGCCTGGAACTTCCGGTGTGCGGTACACTCAGTAATATTTTTTTCCCCTGCAACAAATTGTTGTATAACCTATCTGTGAATTTTAAAATCATATATTTTCCGTTTGTGTACGTTTTTGTTTATCACGTTCGATTCAAGTAGTCAATTGTAAACTACCTGTATAACAGTGAGGTTTATGATTGTATATTGCATAAAGCTAATGAAGTTTCCATTACTATTATTTTTTTAAATTAAATAATTGTTTTTCTTTTCTTTTTTATGTTGGAACATGGAATACTACAGGAAGAGGTAAGATTAGAACTCATACCTACTTTTTTCACTGCAAGGGTGATACAACTTAATTGTAAAGGTAATTCTGGTCATTATAGAAAATAGGGAAATCTGAAGATATGGAAAGGGAAAAAAAGTTAAGCAATATCAACAAAGCAAACAGTACATAAGGGTGTACCACCAACATTTTCATCAGGTCATCTGTCAGTCAACCTTGTGTGAATAAACAGTTAACCAAAAACAGAACAAGTTCACTTGCAGATAATAAGATGCAATTTCTTCAGTTTTCCGATTTTTGGATTAAATGCACGTATTGCATTTCAGAATACGATATTGTTTCACATGAAGCTTTTTCATCCCAAGGGCTCAACTCGGCCATGTATACCACACTGGAATTTTTATAAGTTACATAAAGCGCTACAATCGTTGTTTCAGTTGGTTAAAAAGTTAAAAAGATTAGGAGACTTTTTAAAAATTATTGTATTTCCTCAATGCTAACAGGGTTGATATGCCACTTAAAAAATCTGGAAGCCTTGTGTTTCAAGGTGTCTCATTCCAGGTCTGGAATTCCTTCAAAAAATAGGTTTTTGTGAGGGCGTCCTTGAAAATACTTAAATTTTCAGTCCATTCCCCTCGTTAAATTCATTCTAACTCAATTTGAAAATAAGAGACTGGGTGGGAGTATATTTGCACGTGTTTGCATTTTCAATGATCGTATAGCGTAGCGTGTTCTGAGTTTGTCACGTGGTTTTGGCATCACATGTTCAAGTAATTGATTCTTTCAACCTTTTATTGCATATTGAATGCAATCGGTGTATCCTAATTATTGTAAATGAATGTATTAGTTTGCAGACAATCAGGATCTTGACTTAGAACTTGTCTCATGCTCAGGTTATGGAAAGAATGGGGCACTGTCTGTGCTGCAGGTACGGTGATTTTTGTCTTTGCATCCTTTACTAAATCACAACTGACACATTTGAGTACTAACGAATGCAAGCTCTAACTCAAACTCTTTGTGCCCAGACCCCTAAATTTACACTCACAGCAAACTCTTAATGATTACAGCTTTCAGGCTTTGAAAAAAAAAATAATAATGTGGTAAAGTGAAACGTCACAAAAGTTAAAACTTGTGATTTTATAGGAATTGTTGAGATTATCTGAGAGATCAGGACTAAAATTGTTTCTTTACCAAAGAGCAGCATGTTATTGCTTAATGTGCGCGAAATATTACCATATTTGTCCTTTAATGACTTCATACAAATCCATCTAAATTGACATAGTTTTTAACTTTAAGAACAGAGCCAGTTTAAATGGGATTTATATGAAGTCATTAGAGCGTATAGGGCTCTGTGTTGCAGCACTGGTTTGTGGGAAAATGCTAACATTCGGCATAAAGGCATTTTTCATAATGATTTTGTAAATCAAATTTTTGTGAAATCATAATTATATGCTTTTTATTCTAAAGAGTTTGTTTGTCCACGTAGGCATGCACTGATTGCAGAATGTAAATTTTATTTGCCTTTGCAGAGGAGTATTAGGCCCCAAGTTGTAACAACATTTGAGTTGCCCGGATGTACCGATATGTGGACTCTCCTTGCAGAAGACAAGGTATGGGAGAAACGTGTGTGTACATTATAAAATCTTTTTGGAACTAACACAAACTACTTTAAATACAAGTTAAACATAAAATATTCGTGGTAATCTACACTCACAGTATAGTCTCCTGGGTGGTGGAAGTGGGATGGGGAATAGATATCTAGTTTTCCTTTTAACCAAAGTATATAGAGATTACTTCATGGTTGTTGAGTGCGTACGATTTTGATTCATTTATGAGTTGTAAATAATCACAAACAAACAAGCAAGTCTTCAAGCGAGTGAATAAAAATCATACAAGCGAACAAGCCTTGAAGATATTTCGTGTATATTTTATAAGTACTGAAATTTATGTCAAACAATAATGACGATTAACAGCTACAAGACAATGAAATGAGTTTTACTCATATGTTCTTCAAAATAAACATCTTTTCTAGACAATCAAATGAGTTTTATTCATCCAAAAGCATAAAACCATTAATATTTTCTTTTCAAAAGGAAAAGAGAAATTTTAGAGCTAGAGATATATAAAACCATATTCATATCGTCGCAATGTTTTTACTCATCGTTACTGTTCTTCAAAGGCCTCAGTTTCTTGATAGTTAGGCTGGCGTCGTGATCATAGTGGTGCCTCCTACCTCCAATGCCAGGGATCTATACCTGGGCTCCACATGTGGGCTGAGACATGTCGATCCTAATGTGACTACAATGGTTTTCCTCCAGTTAATCTGCTTCGTCCATCTGCAAATTTTACATTTATGCCACTATCTCAGCTGTTGAGCGATAAACATTAGCCTCTGGCTAGGAAGAATAAGCAGCTACTTCGCATTTGGCGTTAAATAAAGAATTTATTTATTTATTTATTATTCCATGCTGGAATGTCTCCCACTTTTTGGTTGCACTTGGGAAGTTTGTGGAGCGCTCGAAAAGCTAGAAAGCTTAAACGCTTCTCTCGTGCTCTCCCAACTTTCCGCGTGCATCCATAACACGATAGACACACGCTAATCATGAATTATTTCTTAAGTAGAAAAATTTTTTAACTGATCCAACTTCCATAAATCTTTCCGAGCTCTAAAAAAATAAAAATGCGGCTTGCCAGTTTTCTTGCCAAGGAAGACGTGACTTGCATTACGATCACTGTTGACTAGCAAAAAACATCTTTCGTCCAATCATACGCCGAAAATGATGATTTTTCACCAGTGAAATTACATTTTTCATATTGCTGATTGGCGGCAACTACTAACTGCCATCCCTGTGGATAAATTTCATTATTTATAAAATAAATCAAGGATATTCACTGTGACGTGAAATGGCCGTTACAAACCAGTATCATCTCTACATTACAAATAAAAGCAGTTTTTATGCTTTTGTTTGGAAGTTTGCAGCTTGATTTTAAGGTTAGAAAATTAGTATCGCTCAAGTTCAATTAATGCTCATTGACGGAAATCGAACCTAGAACCTTGTGACCACCAGTAAGGTGCTCTACCCACTGAGATACAGAGAACCACATGGGGATCTAAGTTACTTTTTAATTAACTTAATGTGTTTTTCCACTGGAAATATGTCTCGCATCTGCTTGCTTTACTATTTACACTTTATATGTTAGTACTAACCTCATGTCTTTGCTGAGGTATTTTTGGAAACTGATGAATAATCTTCAATACTTACTTTTCTATTGTTTTTTCTTGAACAAAAGGAGAAACAGGGAGAGGCCAGTGAACAAATACACCATTCATTCTTACTCTTGAGTCGTGATGATTCCAGTATGGTGAGTAAAGAAAACAATATATGAGATCGTAGCATGATTTTTAATCCTGTTATTAAATATTACTATTTAATTATTTAGTTATGAAAATATTTAGTTTCACTTTGTTAGTAACAAAAGTTAAATACATAAAACTACAGTTCCTCGATCTACTTAAATGATAATACCATTTAACCGTTTAATCTAGTATATGAATCTGCCCACACACCACCATATTTTAGGACTTATGAGGATTTGTGAAAGTCTGCCATATGACACGCGATTCATAGACTGAGTAAAAATGGGCCGTTGGCCATTAGATAACCAAATGAAATCACTTTGATTTTGAAAAGTAATCCACTTTCCATAGGATTTACCACGGAAAGATAGTTTAGCATATTTTATTGGGATTCTTAATTTTACCATGAAATATAATATTCAAAGATACATGGATATTTTGAAAGGTGATCCACTTGAAGTTGAGTCCAACTTGTAAAGGAAAACAAGATAGTCCTGGGAATTTTATTTGAATTCCTAGCTTCACAATGAAACAGAGCTTTGTATTATACAATTATCCATAAAATAGCTGTATTTCTTACTTTCGTAAACTTGTTTTCTTCACTAGTGAAAATAACAAGTTTATGAAAGAGACTTAGTGAACATAGTTTTTTTGAACAGTTTCTCTTTCTAGCGTTTTGTTTTATCTAGACTATTTGATGTATTAGTTTTACCTTCGTTTTGAAGTCAACATTGAGGACATTAAGTAGACACTTAAATGTTAACACCTTTTTTACTCATTGTCATTTAGAATACTTTCAAATCCGTATTGTACATCTTTTTATACGAGGTAAAGATAATTAAAAAATGAATTTTGCTTAAAAAATTTTGATAATTATATAATACCAGAATATTACATGGTCTCTTGGAGATACGGATTTTATCTTCTAGCTTCGCTCACTCGTGACATCTTTTCAGCATTCAAAGATAAAGTCAGTATCTCCGCGCGCCCATGCCCTTTGTATATGACAACTTTAGAGTGGGGGTAATGGAGTATTGGCCATGAGACATATCTAAAGAAACCTTGACTTTGTGAAAAATTCATCCATGTGATGGTCTAACTTTAGTAAAACTGGTCTGTGACAATTGTATTATTGGCCTGAATTGAAGAAACATTGTTTCAAGGCGTGATACTTGAATAACATTTAATTTTAATTTAGTAGTTATACGCGTGCATATGTGTAGGCTTTGTATTTGTACTGGATTTTACTAGCATGCATGATCTATACAAAAAGCAAATAAACAAACAAAAGCCTTTCAAGTATTATACTTTTAACCATTTGATTGTTCAGTATCAGTAAGTTGTATTCATTATTTCAGGTCTTAAAAACAGAACAAGAAATAATGGAACTAGATCACTCAGGATTTAGTACCCAGTACCCCACTGTATTTGCTGGTAATCTTGGCAATGGAAAGTACATTCTTCAGGTCAGCGATTAATAACAACTTTAATAGAAATGTAGAGATACACATTTACAATATTTGTTTTTCTTTTGGAAATGTGAATTGGCGTGGGAATGTGTCAGCGTTCAAGCCGTTCAATGCTGTAGGAACATTTTAAGGGTTAGTTACAGGAAATGTGTAGTTTGTTTACAAATATACCCACGCGTGAGATGGCGATAAGATATACGAGAAATTTCGAGTTCATTAAACGCCAGCTCGTGGGTATATATGTAAACGAACTACGAACTAAAAGTAACCAATCCTTTTAATAAGCAAGCTGAGTTCACTGCATTGGAAGGTGCGCCTTACACAACGAACTTCAAGCAAGATTCGAGTTTGAACAATTTAATTAAATAAATACGTAATTAAAATTTCATGTTAAGTTCATATAGAATAACACAGAAATAACAAAAAAGTGGTTTATGGAAAATGATTTTAAAAAGACAGAACTTTGAAAATCAACGCAAAGAAAGTAATTTTCAATTAAGCAAATGCGAAACGAGACTTTTACTGAAATTTGTCAAAAGCTGAAGTTAAATCGCATATTAAAGTCTGCAACTACCTTGTTTTCGACCTTATCAGCATGCCCTTTGGGAAGTTAGTTCAATGTTTTAATGAAACGATAGAAAAACTCAACCAGTATTTGAAATGTTTTCTCACACGGCCATCCCCGATTTTAAAGTACCGAATCGCTATCTTGAAGATTTCTCGTCAAAACAAGTCAGGAATCTGTGTATTTTCATTCCCAAATAAAACAAACCAGTTACAACAATTGAAAATCCAATAATGAGTTTGAATTCCATTTTTAAAAAAGCCAACAGAGTTGTTCCAAACTGCTCCACAAGAAACCCTAAATTGGCAAACGTACCTAAAGCTAAAATGCGGAAAACTGTTGGACGTGCGCCCAACAGCTCGCCAAATTAAATAACTTAAGTAAAGGACAAGTTAGAAAAATAATATCACTGATTAGTTTTAAGAATTCATCATTTTCTAAAGTCGGAAACCTTTGTATTTCGGCCATTTGCAAGCAATCGAAAAAGAGCATGGTGTTGTTGATAATGAACGATGTGCACGGTGTGTTCTGTGATTTATCGAGGTCATGTGATCAATTTGACCAATTGCACGCGCAGAATCTTTCCAGTGAACGAAGGTTGTTTATTAAAACTGATTAGAAAATCCTAATTTGTGAGAGTAATTCGCAATGCTTAAATCAAGTTTTGACGACTAAAGAATAATAATAAGAAACTGCTTGATTTCCTAAAAACTTGCTCTAAAATTCCACACAACATGTGTGCATTTGGAGTTTAGTAGTTACTTTAGTGAGTTAAAAGAAAATGTACCTCTATTCTGTGTTTGCAGGTGACTCCAATGGGAATTCGTCTTTTAGAAGGAAGTAAGTTATCGTGATAATTCATGTTTTATGATGAAAATATATGTAGAGGTTTGATGTTTTGAGCTCTTGCCGGACGTCATTAACGTTATTCAAAATAAATTAATTAGATGAGAATTTGAGTAATAACTACAGAAAATGTCTGGAGACAATTCATACTTCAATAGATTTCAACTCCTTATACAGAGTTTAACTGCTTGTTTTCGTTGTCTGATTGCCTATTGAGTGATGACTTGATCTTGTCTATCAGTATTATCATCTGTATATTAAACAATAGAGCTTTGGTTGAAGGTGTTTAACATGGGGTTGTTGTTTAAAATTCGTGCTTTCATTGTTAAACCTCTTATGAGATATCAAATAAAAATAGCACTTACTTGCAGGTAGCTAACGTAAAGCCACCAAAATGGGTGCTGCCGCCATGTTGTCTGAATAATTTGAAATATTATTTGATATCATGGAGAGTTTATGCATTAAACGCCAGCTATTAAACGCTCTATAGTTGCTAGACATTTTTTTTCAAACATAACTCTGGACCAAATGTAAAACCTCGTTTATAAGCGTGCCTTAGGATAAAGACGAATATTTCAGTAGATGCCTATCCGAAACCGAATAATGAAAAGGAACCCCTGGGAGTGGTGATATCAACTTTGTTTTTACTATCAATGAATGGAATTCCCTTTCCGTTCTTTCCGTGTGCATGTTAGCTAAAGCTAAATCCTTATACGAGCCAAGTGGCCCACGGGCTGGCGCTTATCTCCGGTTTCTGTACTGTTAAGCGGATGAGAGTCTTTGACTTCACCTGGACGGGACACTAATCCATCGCAGGTTACATCCCTTCCTCCGGAAGGATGGAAAGCTGAGTTGGCTTAGGCGGAAAAGAAGGCCACACAAATATTCGAATTTCGGCAAAGTGCTGGGGATCGAACTCGGGACTTTGTGATCAGAAGGCAGAGATCTTACCAACTGCGCCAACCATGTCAGCCCTCCGTTGTGTATGTAACCTCTTGAAACAATTTGAATCTGAGCTACTTACAGTAATTGTTTTTAATATTTTATTTTATTGATTTTATTCAGTTTTTTTGTATCTGCCGGGTTTTTTAGTGCGCAGAGAAAAACCTGAAAGGAATTTTCTTCATTTGTAGTTAACCAGATACAGCACATTCCAATGGATGCTGGCTTGTCTTCCATTGTGTGGTGTTCAGTGGCCGATCCTTATGCAGTGATGATGACAGCAGATGGATCAGTTATTCTCTTGGAGTTTTCAAAAGACAGCACAGGACCCAAGTTGACTGTATCGAGACCGGACATTAATCAGGTATATCCATGGGGCTATATGCCCGATACATCAGCTCTAAATTAATTTCACTAACGATTACAAATTATAAATTATAAAACTATTTATGCCCACGAGTTTTTTTTTTTTTTTCATGTTTTACCTTGTTTTTTGTAGTACAATAATGTATAACCTGTAGTATTAATAGTAAAGTCATGTTGGTAACTAGAAAAGCATTCGGAGAGCGCAGACTTCCGCCAAACATCAGTCGCAACATTAGAATTCAGAAAAAAAATTCAACTCTGGAATTTGCACATTCAGCACGAATCTTACTACAAGTGTAAATTACAATTGTAGTCATACAATTGTAAATGACGCTGAGTGTGCTTGTATGTAAATGTGCTGAAAAATTCAAAGTGGTCCAGAATCCAGGATTTTTTTTCCGGATCACCCTCAAAATTTATTCAGTTCTTTCATGTCCCATTTCTTACAACATCTAAAAATCTCATCAAAATCCGTCCATACCCTTTTGAGTTATGTTGCTAGCTAACAAACAAACCGTGACAAAAACATAACCTCCTTGGCGGAGGTAATTAATTTGAAGCCACTGACTATGCGCTAAGGTTATCTTAGAAAATTAGTGAGCCTTAATGCTAGCAGTCATGTACAGCTATTTGGTTTGTTAGTACAAGATGGCGACTTGATAAGGATGGGTTTTCATCGAAATATATAGCAAGCCATTAATTTTCAACCATATAATACATTTTCAACAACTATTACATCTACGTTTTAAAGAATATCAACAGATTTTATATTTTTTAATCCTTAGTGCGTGTAAACAGTGAATGACGGCAAGGAAATGTCTGTAACAAACCGAGCAGTATTATCGAACTCTTTTATTGCTTCAACTAAAATTTTATCTGAATCATGTACAACTATTTGGGCCTTATGGCAAGGTTCCCTAAAAACGATCTTGGATCTCTTGCTTTCTTATTCTAAGTCTCCTCAAAGTATTGAAAATCATTAAATTTTGCCATTTGTATCTAAAAGCCGACTATTCAATTTATTATTTTTATTAAATTGAACACTCGGAGTTCTAAATCGGCAATGTCACTTCCACCGTTAGTTGGAGCTAACATATTGCACAAAGATCTAAAAGGGAGACTAATCTATAGTAATGGAACGATGATCAGATGTTCACCATCGTCTTCACAGTTACGCCACGTAAAACTCACTTCGAGGTTCTGTGCACGAGTTGAGCGTCAAACAGCAGAATTTCAGTCTTTGTTTACCTGTGAGGCGGAAACTTAAAAGGTTAAACCCCTTTTTAGGGCTCCAAGCTCACTTTTTAATCCACTAGCAAAGTTACACTAGTACAGTGGCACTTTTCACAGTCTGCATGGTTGGCCTTGGGCGGACGTCAGTAGTGAGTGCAGTTGGTAAGATCTCTGCTTTCCAACCACAAGGTCCCCAGTTCGATCCGGGGTAGGTAAATAAGTACCAGTGTTTGGTGGGAGCTAACATGCGATTGATTAGTGCCCCATCCTGGGCCCAGTTGTTCAAAAGCCGATTAGCACAAACCCAGGGTTAAATTTTTATTCCGTGGTTTTAATTCCAACCTTATAGATATAGATTTTATCTGTAACAAGTTTTTGCCTAGAAAAAATTGGGTAGTATTTTTTAAGAGCAGTAAACTTTTCCCGTTCAAAGCAATCACTGCTGTGATTTTTGCTTAACCCGGGTTAACCAGCGTTTTAACAACTGGACCCAGGGGGAGTCAAAGACTTATCCGCTTAGCACTACAGAAACCTGAGAAAAGCGCCTGCCCCATGGATAACCGAGGTTCGTATAAGGATTTAGCTGGTTAGTCTAGTTGGTAACGTGCCAGTCTGTCGTGCAGGAGGCTCGGTTTCGACCATCCGGACAGACCCTCAGGGTCTTAAAGTAGTTGAGGAGAAGGTGCTGCTTTTGCTCTTACATCTGCAAGGTGTTAGACCTCAGATAAGGATGTTAACCTTAGGCCCAGTCTCTCGACACTTTATCAAGTGACTGAAAAGAACCACACTTGTTAAAAAGAGCAGGGTAGTGTTTCTGGTGTTGTGGTCTATCTGCAACCAAAGAAGTTACACATTTCATACATGTTCCGACATGTTTCGACATTCTCACAATGTCATCTTCAGTAGAAAGTGAAAACACCGTTACAAACTTCAAATATAAAAACCTAGAATGATTGACAGCTACATACTTAAAATTAAGGTAAACTTTATACAATGCTAAAAGTAAGATAACTAAAAAACAAACAATATTTCATTGAGATATGACATGTTAATTACATTAGATAAAGGATGACTTAAAATGGTTTTCTTGAATGTTAAAAGGTAAAATTTATCGACAATCAAAAACTAAGAAACCAAAAACTTCTAAAACATCACCAAAAACTTCTATTAATTTTCTCATTCACCGTAATCCTATGTTTTATCAGATTACATAAGGGCGTAATTCAAGATAAGCTATTGGATTATTTCCAGGTTCCTGAAAAATGTAACAACAACTGTCTTACCAAAGAAATGTTATTTATTAGATGCCATAAACCTCATCTTAATGTGCAAAGTGACCCTATTTCTGCTAAAGTTTAATTATGTTCATTTTATTGTACTTGAATGCTAATAATTGTTATTATTATTGGTATTATTGTTATAAAATGGTCTCGTAAGATAGCTTTCTGACAAATGTGATAAAATTATTATTTATTCTAGTTTTCCAAAGTATGTGCCTGCTGTGCTTACCGGGATGTCAGTGGCTCTTTTAGCACTGACAAATCAATGGCTACAGAAGAAGATAGGATTACCCCGGAGACACCTCACGTTCCTGCTGCTAAACCGTAAGTAATCAATATTATTTTCCTTGGAAGTTTCAGAGGAATTTGAAGCTATTTATATAAAGCTAAGTATAGTATTTTCTTTATTGTTCGTTATTTTGATCATAGTCAAGATCTTAATCTTTGACTTATCAGTTATTTAACTTTTGTTTTAAACTTTGACTTAATCACTTGCTTTCGGTAATTAGTAAGAATGCTGTCCAACTGTTACGTCATTAAAATTTGTAACCTGTACTAATAAATAAATGAAAGAAAGAAAGAAAGAAACAAGTAAAGAAATAAAGAAATAAATAGATAAATGGTTGGATGGATGGAGGGAGGGAGGGATGGATGGATGGATGGATAAATATTTTATTTAACGTCAATTGCGAAGGGAGTGCTTGCCTGTTCTTCCTAGCCAGAGACTTATGGTTAATCGGCCAGCGGCTCAGATTTTTGCGTGAAAGTAAAACCCGGATAAAAAATCCTCAAACAATTTAGTTATGAAAATGTAAATTATACACTGAAAAAAATGGAAAGCTACTGACGTTTTTTACTCCAACGAAGGACTATCGTCCGAAATGTCAGTGCATTTTCTCTCTTTTTCTACGGTGTTTAAATTGTTTCTTTAGAAACACCGACGCAGCTCACACTAGGTTACCCCTAGTTAGTTTTCTCTTAAAAAGCTTTGCAGTCAGATTAAGATCGAGTACTCTCAGTCCACATGCAGGACTCGAATTTGTGTCGCTGAAGGGGGCAGGGAGGGGGGAAGGGGGAGGGGGGCGATGACAATTGCACCAATCTGATTTCTCAAAACCTTTAGAACTTTGAATATTCTCAGATCAGAACTCAATAGAAAGTCTTTTTCATCAGTAAATTCTAAACAATTCAAAATTCATTTACTCAATTTTTTGTTTATGAAACGTCTTAAAATGCAAACTCATGTACGACAATTTCTATTTGCCCTGATGTATAATCAAATATAGATATTCTTATGAGCAAGAGCTTTAGAATATCTTGGGAAAACCAATGACCATATTGCGCTACTACTGTTAGGGTACATTAACCGAGTAGGGGACTGTGAGTCCTATTGGTTTTGTACCTAGCATTTTGTGCTGAATCCGAAAAAGTAAAAATAAAAAATTAAGGGCGAGGGGGAAGGGGGGGGGGAGAGAAGGGCTGCCATGGTGGAAAACACTTAAGAACTACACCAAATCAATTTGGCAAGATTACGTGCAGTCATGCTTCGGTATTTCAGCAATAATTGAAAAGAGTTATTCTGACTTCGAATTCAATTCAGATCATCGTCTGGATTTAACTCGGGTGAATATTAACTCAAACTCTCTACGGTTTTAAACAGCTAAATAATTTCCCTCTTGTTAGTTAGGGTTTTTAAACTTCTGGCTTGTTATCTTTTATTGGTTGTTTTGTCACCAAATTAGGTTGGTTTGTTTAACCTTAGTTCTTATAATATAGTTATCTGTTATAATATGATTGCCTCAACGGATAAATAGTTAATCTGCTCTATTTTTACTTGTTAACAGAGCAGTTGATGATGAGGATGAACTGCTATATGGCGATTCCTCGCTACCCTTTACCCCAGGGGCAATGGAGTTTAGCAAACAAGAAACGCCAAAACAAAGGTATCTGTTGTTATTTCTATTTTAGTGTCATTTATGATTTTATAGTTCGTCAGTTGTTTCAGACACCCTGACCGCACAGACAATTGTCTTGCTTTGTTACGCCATAATATCATTTCTTTATTACATAGATATGAGTGTTTTACTAAAAAATGCTCCACTGGTAGATTTCATATAAAACTACGTCCGAGGTAAGAATGACATTGTCTATGTGCCCACTAGTGAGATATCGTTGACGTCATTCCTTTGTTTTTTTCATATTTTTTTTCTGTTTTCGAAACACTCGTATCTATGTCCTAAAAAGAAATGCGCTCACTCGTGAAATATTTTTTCAACGAGAAGATAAACTTCATATGTTTGTGCCACCGTGTAATATCCTCTATGTATCCTAAATGTTTATATAATTTCATAACAGGTTTTGGGCGGGTTTCTTAACTGTTATGTGGTATCCTGGTGTGTTTATATCCGGAATTATTTCTTTGTTGGCTAATGGATGGCCTTATATCCGCATGGTCTTGAAACCGGAAAGAGTAGTTGGATAATTTTGTTTCATGTCGAAGTACAGTGTCAGATTCGATAATTTACGTTGTAAGTCTAGGTAACTTTACTTTTCGTATAAGTGGTTTAAGTTCAGGATTCTTAAGTAAAAATGTTTTTGAATTTGAATAAACTGGTTAAAGTAGCAAAATGTTCGGCCATTGAATCCATCTTTGGATTGTGAGCGACTGGGCCACATTTTTATACTATCTAAAGTTGAAAACGTGATCTTTTATAAAAGCAAAGACGTGGCATTGCACATGCGTGTCACTGATACTATAATCTGTTTTTAAAAAACAACTTTCGAATGTTGGAGGCTACGCACTTAATTCTCAGCATTTCACCAAAACAAAGTAGGGATTTATTATTCTAAAAATGTATGCTCATGGATTTTCAACCAGAAATAAATATATAAGCTAGTTAAGACATTGGAGTTTATTACTTTCTAACTTATTAAGTTCAGAATATTTCAAAATATGATTTAATTTATTTTGTTTAAAACAAATTTATAAACGATAAGTTATCTTCCATGTTTTGTTTCCTCGTATTTGATGAGTTAAAATATGTCAGGAAAAATGTTTTAACATAATTTACAAACCTGTTTAAAAAATAGAATTGCCAAAAAAGAATTATTTTGAGGTCTACTAAGAAGTCTTGTTAGAATTCATATTTATTCTATGTGTATATCTTCACAAAATTTCATGTTACTGTTCCCATTTAAGAATTCCTGATGCAGAAAAACATTTGTTTGAAAGTTTTTTTGGCAGTATTTCTGGCTACTCTTTCAGTTTGAGAAGGCGTAGTTACTATGTCATGGTGTAGCTTCCGATAATGTAAGAGTGTAACTTATAGGTCTCAGTGATTTCAAGAAGACTTCATGGCCAATCACATGAGACATTGCTCGAACGTCATATAATTTAATTTGCAACCGTTCATTACCGACCAATCCTCGAGCTTTTGTTTTATATTTTGAGTTTGGTAGTCTACTGTATGTTTCAAAATTATACTCAAAGTTTTTGAAAGATTAGGATTTGAAAAGTATACAGCGAAGCAGAGATTTAAGGCTGAGATTGAAACCAAAGATGTTTGTTACTTGGTACTTCAAAGTAAAACATTCCTTCTGTTATTTGTTTAGACAAACGGTAAAATTCGACCTCAAATCGTTAACGGCTTCGAAATTATTGTTATTTCTGCAATCTTTTAATCTATTTTTAACTGCCATGAAGCAAATTGAGAAAAATATATTGTGTGTGAAAACTAGATTTGATTCCGATTCAACCGAACAGTATTTTTTGTTGCTGTCACATGCAGCGATGCGTAGAAAATCTTGTTCATGTTCAAGTCAGCCTATTATGTATAGGTAGTCACATGATTTCGAGTGCAGTTTGGAATTAACTAGACGCGTACACACGCGTTTACTCGGGCTACATAGTGCTTGTATTCATAATTATGTTCTAAATTTTATTTATGCCAGGTTTTATGCTTGTATCACAAAATGAATGATTCAGCCTAAAAA
>JAOBRB020063488.1:0-14775 GCA_027575285.2 Zoanthus pulchellus | reverse complement strand
AGAAAGTTACAAGACTCCTTTCCTGGGGAAAGGCGGTACAGCCTTTGGGGAACGTCAGTACAATTTACCGGTGTACCAGCCTTAAGAAACACACTGACAAATTATATTTTCTTGCAATACAGGTTGTCTATTTTACTGCAACTTTTCCATATATTGTATTATTTATTCTGATGATCCGAGGAGCAACCTTGGATGGATCACTAGATGGGGTTCTATTCTATCTCAAACCAGACATTACCAAACTCAAGGAACCACGGGTGAGTATATATATAATTTATATGCGTGCATTTATTTACTGTACAGCATATAGTAAGTACCAATCAAATTTGTAGTCTATTATATAATTACTGTAATATGTATCATGATATTAAATAAATTATGAAACATTTTAGTAAACATTTTAGAAGTGAAAACTAGTTACTGCAGGTAAACCTACAGCTTGTCAAGTGCAGTGTATATTTTATTTTATATGATTGTACACACTTAATCGGCACTGAAGTAGCATATTCAAAAGTCACAAGATTAGAGTTGTCTGCATAAAGTTTGAAACACAGATAATTAAAATCAAGGTTATGGTGAATTAAAGAGAATGCAAATGACTTGATGAATCAGAGAGGAGAAATTAAGGAAAAATTGTGTACAGGAGAGTTTTTTCTTAAATGTTTCAAGACAGTGATGAGAGTTGAGACTGAAGACTGAAGTTTTTGTTTTTGCATAGCCCATAACAACTGTTCGCTACCATTGCCTGATGAATGTGGTCATTTTGGACCATACGAAACAAGTTTGTCGCAATAAAATGCAAAATTACAGTTGAAGTCTTGATCTGATCGATGAATTATTATAATACTGCTCCTGTTTAATGTTGAGCGCTGTAAAGTTCATCCTTCAATAGGCTAATTTCATGTTTATATATATGTATATATATTGCATCCATGGACCGGGCCTTTTCAACCTAATCTATATTGGCTTTGACAATCTAAGCTAAATCCTTTTACAAGCCTTGTGGACTATACTATAGTTATGGGGCTGGAGGATGAGAGTCTTTGACTCCCCCTGAATGCATGGGACACAAGTCTATCTCAGTATAGCTCCCAGCAAATGCTGTTATTCTTTTACTGTACCTACCCTGCCAGAAGGATGGAAAACTGAGTTGGCTTAGGCGGAAAAAAAGGTCACACAAATATTAGAATCTCGGCAAAGTGTCGGAATTGAACTGGGGACCTTGTGATTGGAAAGCAGAGATCTTGTACCAACTGCACAATATCAAACACGTCTGCGCTTTGACAATCTATGCAGCCATATAAATATTATAGGCTGTAAAATATTTAATTGTCTACTTTTTTGTTCTCATATTATATAAATTAATAAATAAAAGTTACCGAAAGTTTCAATTTTGCCATTGCCAGGTTTGGGTTGCCGCTGCTACTCAAATATTTTACTCACTTGGTGTTGGTTTTGGCTCTCTGATAACATTTGGCAGCTATAACAAATTCAACAATAATTGTGAAAGGTAAGTCCCTATTTCTTTTATACTGAGCTACAACTACTTTTCTTTTTCTTCAAACAAACTGTATTTCGACACAAAGACAGTGGCCTTATCTCACAACTTTTAATTTATCCTGCCTTGAGCTTTTCCGTTTTCATTATTTTTTACAATCATGCAAGCTCATTTGCTGTTTTTGGTTTTTTGCTACCTCTTCTGAGTCCTCAGGACTTAAATACATACTAGGACTAAAAGAGCTACAAATTGTGAGCTATCAATGATCATAATCCCGGCCGGACCAACACTCAGGGTCTTAAAATAATTGAGAAGAAAGTGCTGCCTTTGCTATAACATGTGCAAATGGTTAGACTTTCGAGTCTTCTTGGATGAGGTCATTAAACCATAGATTCCGTGTCCCCAATTAGTTTATAAAAAGGTAAAGAAATAAACACGTTAATAAAGTTCTTATTATTATGAATTACTGTATATTGCTTTGTGTTGGAATAATTATAATGTATGTACATTATATGTTGACTAATATGGTTAGGTCACACTGACCTAATAATGGATTCTTTCTTGTGTCTTTTGTCTATATTTTTATTAATAGTTATTAAATAATATTAAAATATTGTCTCATTAATTTTTTTCAGAGATGCCCTCATTGTGACACTCACAAACTGTGGAACCAGTTTCTTTGCTGGATTTGTGATTTTTAGTGTTCTGGGTTTTATGGCAAAAATTCTTAGGACATCTGTTGATTCAGTGGTTGACTCTGGTTAGTTTACAGAAAGTATTCAAACAAAGAGTAAGACTAAGTTCTATATGTACAATGTTTCATTGATTATATAGTAGTTCAAATCATATTTGCCGTGATTTGGAAATCAGAAATCGGGACACCATGGTGGCATGTGGTATGCCCCAATGAAATAAGAATGGTTGGCAAGTATGGATAAAGTATAGTATATAGGTAATATGGTTAGTCATTAAAAATATCTTAATAACCGAGTGGGAGCTTGGTCTGTCTGGGAAAATAATTATTTGCATGAGGTCTTTCACAGTACAGACTAAGCAAATGAGGTTGCTATGAACTTTATTACATGGCGTCAGTTTTAGATTAGTAAAAGAGAACAAAATAAATGTGCACTGTTGTTTGCTAGAATCGGTCCGATAATTTCCCAGTCCTGTATGGGAAGTTATAATTATTGGACCGATTTTCAGTGCACTGGATTTGGTTTTTGGCTTGCAATGTAATAATATACTAGTCTATATGTTTTGTTTTAATTTATTCTACTGCAGTACAATATAGGTATATGTTATACCGTATTTGTTTAAAACTTTTGAGTCTCTATTTTAATGTCCTAGGTGCTGGATTGGCTTTTGTTGTGTATCCAGAAGCCATTTCCCAAATGCCACTCTCAACTCTTTGGGCAATTCTATTCTTCTTTATGCTGCTAACTCTTGGCCTTGATAGCCAGGTAATAAAACAAGGTTTTTTTAATACAAAGTTACATTATATTAAACTGGCCTTGATGACCAGGGCCCAGTTATTCAAATGGTGGTTAAGTTTAACCATGAGTTTTAATTAGCAAAAATTCAAACAGGAATTACTTTTTTTAAGAAAAAGTAAACGGTTATTATGAATACTGCTTGGATTTTTCTGGGAAAAGTCTTGTTAATCCAAAAATTACAGCTAGAACCTCTCCTTGTAAGATGGTAACAAGATCGTGGATTAAACAGTTAATCCTGGGTTAATTAGTGCTAATCAGTATTTGAACAACTGGGCCCAGGTGATAAAACAAGTTTTGTATCCAACTTGGAATAGTTGTAGTGCCCTGGATCTCTATAAATTATGTAATGAACTAAACAAGTTTTGTAAACTATCAATCTTTTGTTCTCCCAGTTTGCAATGGTGGAATGTGTGATCACTGGCCTTTCAGATGAGTATCCTAAATACCTCCGGAAATACAAATGGCTCTTTTTAATTGTTACTTGCATTGGAATGTTCCTATTGGCTCTTCCCCAGTGTATGCAGGTTTGTTTTTCAACCACGGAATAGCCTGTGTAGCAGTCACAAGGGAATTGGAGAGAGATAGAGGGAATTTGTTTCCACTCAAACTCTTTCCATCTTAGCATCTGTCCCATTGAATTCCCTTGGCTCTGTTATGCAGGCTACTGCCCAATAGTTTAGTGAACAAGCGGTACACTTAGCTTGAAGTTGAATACTTGAAACGGTTAATTTAGGAAATTTGTTTTCAATTTTTAAATAACTTTTTCCCTGTCTAAGACTAAGAATTAAAATTTTCTGTTTCTTGATAGCACTGAATTACTTCAGCCCAGATGAATGTTTGGGAGAATCCAAGAGTTAGATCAGTGATAACTTGTTTTTTTAATAGCATTTTCAAACGTTAACAAAAAATATAAAGGAGCGATCGCGAGCGACAAACCAATTAACAGAATGATCTAGAGACCTGCATGAATATCCAAAAGAATTAAACCGTCTTTGCCGTTGAAATATCATTATGTAATTATACACTCTAGGATTTTCAGATAGCGAAAGCGATGAAGGGTAAAAGTTTAATAGCAGTCCAAATATTTTTCAATAAGATTACCTTCGTTGTTGCGTAGACCAGAATTAACAAGGTCAGTACTGAACTCGTAGTCACTGACTTTGACGTATTGATCAACTTTCTTCGCTTTTTGCATCGATCTCTCTTTTGATTCATCACTTCGGCCAAAGAAAAATTCTTTTCGTCTTTTACCTGGATTCCATGGCGCACTTAGCATTTAAAAGAATTAGTTTCATTCCCTTTATTCAATAACGAGCAGGTATGCAGTGAGAAAAATCATTTCAATAAGGGAAAATTGGTTTTTAAAGACCTTTCTAAACTTGTTCGCTTCCACGCGCACAATGCCAACCACTCATTACCAGCCCACGAACATTGCCCAGTTCACGGTTTTCCAGAGTTCATCACATAAGGGAGGAGGGGGAGGGAGGGGTGGGGTGAGAATGGCAACGGCGACAGAAACGACAAAGAACGATCTGGGGAAACGCCACATATATCGATTTCTCCCAACCTCGTACCCAGGGTCATTTCACTGACGTAGACGGCACGTCAGTACTACGTCAGTGAAATGGCTCTGGGTACGAGGTTGGATTTCTCCACGAGAAATGTCATGAGGACGTTTCTTTTCAACCCCCCCCCCCCTTACCCCCTGAGAAACGCCAGACGAAATAATCGATGTTTTTCTTAAATTTATCGCGATATCCATTGTTCTATTAATGTCTCCTAAACTCCTATAAAGGGAAATTTGGTAATAAACAAAATACAACATGATTTTTATTTCTGACTTGTCTTTTGATTCAATCGATTCTAAATTATTTTGCGCATGCTGGACGCCGCAGTCAAATCGATGTTTTTTCAAACCTGATCAATCCAAGTAATGTTCTGAAATGCACAAAATAATGATAAAAATGAGTCTACAGTGTTACGCTATTTAGTTTCTCTCTTGAAAATTCCATACATTCCTTACCTTTGTTCATGCGATTGTTCAAAATGAATTTCATAATGTTCATAATTGCTAAGCACGTGAAAATTGTTGCAAAAAAAAAAATTGCTAAACTTGATTGGGAATGGAAAACGTTTGGGTTATTTTAACTAACCAATGGTTCATAGTTATAAAGCAGTGGTTAGTTTCCACTTTAGAGGGCAACAATGTATCGTAGACAATAGATTTGGACAGTATGGTGCAATAAGTACATACATCACTGTATTAAGTCACGATTTTAACCAAACACTTTTCACAAAAGATTGATTTTGCACCTTTCAGGTTTTGGATTGATGAAGTTCCTCGTTTATTTTAAAACGCTGCAAGCTCTACTCGTTCCATTCTATCGGAAGTCTGACTTTGCATTCATGTTCGTACTGGTATGAACTCGTACAGTCTTTACACGATACTGGAACGAACTGCGGTTGGATTTCATTCTTGAATAAAAATTTCGATCTGTTGCGAGAGCCAGGATGGGCTCATTAAGGTATCAATACGCCGTGGAAAGCTAACTTTTGAGTTTCTTATGGCCTATGGGACAACGTAAACGCCAAACAACAAATATTGGTAATCTCTGTTTTTCTTCAATGCTGAACATTTTAGCGTTTTTTGTTCTGGAACGAAAATGAATTTAATAAAATGTTAGCGTTTACGTGAAAAAGTTTAAATTGAAAGTTCTTATAACGGAGTCCGACATTGCATCCATTTTCGTACCGGTATGAACTCGTACAGTCTTTACATCATACTGGAACAATTTGCGGTTGGATTTCATTCTGGAATGAAAATTTTGATCCCGTGCGAGAACCGACTCGATTGTTGCGGGGTCAAGTAGAACACGCAACCCATATCTTTTTCTGTTTACCCATTGTTCACGTGATCACTAGGGATCGCTGTACGCTGTAAGGTAGCACAGGGGTGCAGTAAAATCTCGGCCACGTGGGAGATAATTTCACTTTCGAAGGACACTGAGAAAAAATTTTTTGGCAAAAGTGGAATCCATAACAGGCAAACAACAAAGTGAAAGTCAATCTTGCGCCTTCTAACTTTTGATTTTTCCTAGCTTTACTTAGTTCAATCAATTCATGTCAAAACGACAAGCCATTATTTACTGATCAATGCGCTCAAACCAGCATAACTAAACAGTTTATCTCCTTGTGATAAGGACATGAGCTCCCAGAACAAGCAGACATTAAACTAACAAGGTAATTTAAAAAAAAAAAAACAAGTTCAAAGTCACATGACTAAAAAAGCGGTGAACCGTTCGGAACAACTGAACTCAACAGATTGTGTCGTATATATTGAAATGTGTGTTCCAACATGCTGGAACTGTGCATCATACTAGGTTATTAGATTAGAGATTACTAACATTTCCAATATTGTGTGTTAACTTCATTTCTTGTTAACATGCTTCTCTCCGTGTCCACTACAGGGGGGGATGTACATCTTTAACATGTTCGACTATCAAACTGGCGGAATTTCTTTACTTTTCTTGGCATTTTGTGAAGCAGTTATCATCGGTTGGGCTCTCGGTGAGAAATTTATGATCAATATACATGTAATATATTAAACTAACAGTGTATCTTCGATTCGTTCCCCCTTAACCAGTACTAGTGTCAGTGGTCGACAATCACTACCCTGGAATGACCGATAAGATTTCTATAAATAGCGAACTTTCGATCAAAGTGCGCATGTGCAGCCTTTGAAAGCATTTGATAAAAGTCAAAACATCTATTGGTAAATTAGTGTGAGCTGCATCTGTGTTTCTAAAGAAACAACTTAGTAATAAAGATGTAATTTATACAAAAAAGAGAAAACTTACTGGCGTTTCGGACGTTATTCCTTCGTTGGAGTAAAAGAGCGACGAAGAGATAATAGCTAGCGGTAAACTAGTGTGAGCTGTGTCGGTGTTTCTAAAGAAACAATTTAGTAATAAATATGTAAATTATACACCGTATAAAAAGAAATAAAACTTGCTGACGTTTCGGATGTTAGTCCTTCGTTGGAGTAAAAGAGGTACGAAGAGATAATAACTAGCGGTAAACTAGTGTGAGCTGTGTCGGTGTTTCTAAAGAGTCAATTTAGTGATAAATGTGTAAATTATACACCGTATTCTTGAATAAGCTCTCTCTTTTTTGTACGGTGTATAATTTGCATTTTTGTCACAAAGTTGAGAAGAGCAGCATTCGCATGTTTGATGTACCTGATAAAAAGGCTGGATCAAGATTGTATTTGTGAGATTTTAATAATGGATTAGACAACTTATAAAGTTATATTTTAATATTGAGACTTTCGGTTTTTGTGTAACTTAAAACAACATTTAGTACTATTTTACTTCCGTTACTTGGGTGTAGAAGGACATAGGCCCCGTGGACGGCCACGGAAGACATGGCGGGAGGTCCTGTCTGAGGATCTCAGGGAATCGCAACTGACACCAGGAGACGCGAAAGAGTGGAGACATATGACCATGCGCCGTCAGACCCGCGATCAGTGGAACTTGACGTAAAAAGGATTTGATTGATTTGATTTGACTTTCGTTTACGAAAACCAATATTAAACGTATCTTGGCGCTGGCCAGAAGGAATAGGGGCTGTGACAACGAGATTGCTTTGAGGGTCGTTCGTTTCGTTAAGTCAACATGCGCAGTTATAGGTGGAGACTCGGTCGAGGTATTGAAACAGACTAAAGGCTGCACTTCAGTACTCTAGCTAACATACTGTAAAAACATAAGTATAGACATGCGCATAAGCCAGCTATGTATCAACTGGCGAGGGGCAATGTAATCATAAACCATAACCTGCCTTTGGCGAGTGATATAAAGAATACGCTTATTTTAGTTTTCAAAACGATTATCTTCTTGGGTATATGTCCTGTGTGACACGTATACAACCTATTGCATGTTTACTTGGGTACCCTGTGGTTATTAATTGAGTATCCTTATCTTGCTTGTGTCATTTTTACAGAGCACTTGTAATGATTTTAAAAGTAGTTAACGCTAGTTTTAACTATAGCTCCGAAAAACTCGTAGATTTTCAAGAAAGATTTGAGTATTGAAATACTAATTTACAAAGCTCTTGGCAACCGAAAATTGCAATTTGTTACTTTCTGCTTTTTATATCATCAGGTACAGAAAGATTGTCGGACATGATTGAAACAATGATTGGCAAACGACCCAACATGTTCTTTGTTCTTTGCTGGAAATATCTTTCACCAGCTGTGACTCTGGTAGGTACATTTACAAGTTCCTAAAATACAATTTCCTTTCTTAGTTCTGCTTATATAAGTTGCCCAGGTCATTTCTGAGGTAATTATCATCCCCACTTGTATTTTACAAAGCAACCCACCGAGATACAACTCTTTTGATGCAGCAAGTGTGGAGAGAAAGCAACTACATACTATGCAAATCGAGTTTGAAATAGACTGTTCTGATTGGTCAGATTGGCTGTGATCGCAGTCAGCCATTATGTTCTTATCGTCACATCCGGGTTGTGGTGGTAAACCGAAAAACCGTTTTCCCGGATGTAGGTTACGTAATGCCGCTCTGCTTATAGCTTACGGCATATTTAATTGCATTCCATGTGGCACGTTGTCATTCCTTGACGCGTGAAATTGAATGAAATTTAAACTTTTAAATGGGTGGCGCTGCAGTTGAATATTGACTCGATCAATGGTGTGTGTGACTATTAAATGTGAAGAGCATGTGACTATCAAGGTCCATTTTTCTCATATTCTTGGTTAACGATAGCCGAGACTAAAACGTCCAAAAGCTGAGCGGGAACAATTTGCTATAAGAAATAACAAAAGTGAAAGTTATTTGTAGTTCAGTGTGAATGTAATGGCTAACAAAACACAAGTTATATACATATGGAGCAAACTGATTGGTTCCTGGGTGCAGCAACGAATTGTGATTGGCTAAGGAAATTTTCCGCCATTTTGAATTTTTTCCTTCGGCTGATGACGTCAATCGTGCGTCTGTCCTCTAATAGATCATAGGCAAAAACCAATCAAAATCCGTGAATATCTTGGGTTATTATATAAATATATATATATTTAAAACTTTTGTTTTGCGAAACGCATCTCAAATTACGTTTTATATATTTCATACAGATTATCATCATAGCACAGCTAGCTCAGTGGACCGGAATTTCTTACCGAAAGAAAGCATATCCTGATTGGGCGGAGTTCCTTGGATGGTGTCTCGCTCTAGCGTCAATGATCTTGATCCCATTATTTGCCATTCTTCAGTATATCAAGGCCAAAGGATATGGCTTTCAAGAGGTAAGAAGCAAGATAGCGCATAACTCATATACAGTATAGGCCCAACGCCGGTATATGTATAATAGTACTGTCTAACACTCTTCATGGATTCTAATCAATTGGCTACTTCGCTAGAGTTTTAATATGTGATGGCTTTTTAGTAGAGAAAAGATGGGGAATCATAATAGCAACGATAACCGTTTTGTTATAATAGCAGTGGATTTTATTGATAATTTATGGCTTGTGAGTTGTGGTACTTTGTGAAGCGAAGCGAAATGAAATGATATTTTGCGAAATCAAATAACAACAACAAAATAACGATAACAAGATTATTATACATTCAAATAGTATTATTATATGATAAGAGATTACTAACCGTCCGCGAGGTCTTTATGGTAAAATATCAAACCAATGTCTTGACACTACGGGCCGAGTGCAGCGAGACCGGTTTGATATTTTTTCATACAGAATGATCAAGCGCTGTTAATAAATCGTTTTGTTATTTTTGCCAGAAGTTTGTTGTCTATTTATTTTGTTTCTCTTTTTTCTTGTCAAGATTGCTAAATTTGCCTTGAGAGTACTCTTCATCCGTTTCTACTTCTTTTAAGAAAATGTTTTTTCCCTTTCTTAAAATGTCTCACACGCATGCATCACCCTGTTCAAAATCTGAATCTAGCACCGCCACATCCGGAATACCGGTCTGAATACGCAAAAATACACAAAATACACACTTAATGACAACTCCCTAAAGGGGCTTTTCAGTGTCATGTTAAAAACCTCCCTCTTCCCCAATCAAGAATCCCAACTGGTAGGAGGCAAACCAGTTGGCTATTTACAAAGCATGGTAAATTTGTCTCTGGGATCACCGAGGACGAATTCTTTCAATGGTCTGAGTTGCGGAATCGAACCCGGGTCTTCTGCATTCAAAGCCTCAACACTGCGCCACGCTGCTGCCTCCCTTACGCACTTATATATACATTTTGACGGACCGCACGTCCGCTTTATTAACGTCTCTTGCTCGTTCTGTAAAAACAAAAAATATCAGACCTCGCTGTACTTGGTCCGTACTATAAAGACCTTGGTCTTATATTTTTCCATAAAAACCTCGCGCTCGCATTAGTAATCTCTTAGTATATAATTTGTATAATATAATATTATAGTATCATTTTGTAATTGTTGCTTGATTTCCTTTCGTTTCGCAAAGTACCTTATATATAAGGATAACTTTTAAATCTTATGATTTCTTTTTTATTCCTTTGTAGAAACTCCGAAATGTCGTTTCTCAGAACGAGGCAGTTTTTAGAGAAGTAGAAATTCGTGAAGGCATCGAGAGTAAACGTGACATTGAGTTACAGGTGAGTGCATAGTTGAAAGGAAAATTACGAACTTAGGTGATGGCCATTCACATCACCTAAACTGTATACAATATTTTTTCACTTCAACGTCGCAAAAGTTTTGCTCTTAACTCAAAAACCCATTATTGCAACATAAAAAGCGTAGTCTAAGGGCCTGTTCATATGAGGCAAGATATCTTGGGGACTTGGCCGAGCCAAGTTTCTCTACATTTACTTTATGTTCACATGAAGCCGAGACAACTCGGGGATGCGAGATATCTCGGGGATGCGAGATATCTCGGTCTGGAAGGTAGGGATAGCCCTTGGAGTAAGGTTGTGTCGTTCCATATGAATGGTTCACACCCAGATATCTCGGTGGTTAGGGAAAACTTCGTGGATCGTGCGCATGCGTTTGCTTCAAAACGAGACAAGATGACGGTTAATTAACATCATTTATCGAGACATCTCGGGGTCAAGTTTTCTCATTTGAACAACTGACAGTTTCTATCCCCCGAGATATCTCGTCTCATGCGAACAGGCCCTAAATCATCCAAAAAAACAACCAAATTATTGTACATCTTAAGTTATTTAGCAGTGAGAATAATAAGCTACGACTACATTATCAAACAGAAATTTATTTTATAAAAAAAACGTGCTAGTTAACCGATTGCCAAAAGAAATTGCTCAGCTGTTCTCTGATGTATAACACATTTTTTACACCTTTCAAATCAAGTCAATAACCGATGACGTCTTTACTGAAAGTCACGAAACTTGTCAATTGTTTTGAAATTTGTGCCCTGTCTGCATGGCGTTTATACATTCAGGAACAGGACAAAGTTATTTAACATCGGATCATTCGAGAATGTTTTACAGATTACCAGCTAATAAGAAATAATATTTATAAATATGTCAAAGAAGCTAACATTCCAACGATGAAACCACTTACTAGTATGAAACAAAGAACACAACGCTTTGTTATGCAAATGTTTAGCGATGAATATAGACCTTTTTCATAAATGGTGGCTGATTTAGAATTCTTTTGTTTTTATTCAAATTTGCCTGGCTAGCCTCGTTTGGGTAAAAATATTCTTTTGTATTGTTTACTCAAAGACGAGGCCAGTCAGGCAATTTTGAATAAGGACAAAAGCATACTAAAATAGCCACCATTTATGGTTACTAGTCAGGTGTGCAAACCACTGCACCATCACGACAACTCTGCTG
The DNA here is from genome assembly GCA_027575285.2 of Zoanthus pulchellus. Taxonomy (NCBI): domain Eukaryota; kingdom Metazoa; phylum Cnidaria; class Anthozoa; order Zoantharia; family Zoanthidae; genus Zoanthus; species Zoanthus pulchellus. The sequence continues at coordinate 2,937 of JAOBRB020063488.1, read as the reverse complement.
ACAACAAAGCAATTAAAATGGTGTTACTGATATATATTGTTTTCTTTTTCATTTGAGAAAAAGAAGTAAGTAGTTTCCTGCTGTTATTTGTTTATTCATTGACAAAACATTTCCTTAACAAAGCGTTGTGTTGCTTTGTTTCCTATATTCCTATACTAGCAAGTGACTTTATCGCTGGAATGCTAGCCTCTGCACAGTATAATATAGCTAGATTCTTAAACCATTCTTTATTAGGTGTAGATTAATGTAATTGAAAAGCATTCGGTGTGTAGATACATAGAAAGAAATAAGAGAAAAATAACATAAGTTATAGCCCTTGGCGGGAATCAAACCCCACATCTTCAGTTTACTAGTCCGACGTGTTAGCCACTACAACACAAGGACCAACCACGCTGAAAACGCAGCCAGGCAATGTTATGTAGATGGTAACAGTAGGGGCTTCCAGGGCGATATTTATCTCTATTGGTAAGTTGAACACCGTAAATTTTTGCGTACCTAAAATTTTAAAGCGTCTTGTTATAAACTTAAAGTTCACCTGCAGTTACAGCAATTTTTCTAAATAAAACTACCAGCTTTAAGCCCCATTTACACTACAGAAAAAACCTGGTCTGTACCCCCAAAAAAGTTGGTACGGACCCGATATTTTTGTCGTGTAAACCTTTCGTACCGTGTTTTAGTGAAACGTATCCGGACTCACTTTTTTTAGTTTTGGGGCCATAGGCGGCTATGAGAAAAAAACGAGTCCGGACTCCTTTTGCTGTTCAAAAGCGTTGTGTAAACGTATATTTGCTCGGTTCTATCTTCTTCGTGTGAGTCTGCCGTGCTTTACGGTGGTTTAGCGCATGTGTACTTAATACTATTTTCTACAAGATGGCGGTAAAAGTGCAGAAAAAGAGCCTAAAAGCCTAACTGATTGTTACCCGTGTAAACGGTTAAAAAAAAATTGTCTGGACCAAATTTTAATGGGTCCGGACCAGGTTTTCTCTGTAGTTTAAATGGGGCTTTATATTTCGGCCGTTATTACTAAACTGTATTTTTACTAATAATTTATTTCTTTTACAGGAGAAACAACCGCAAGATACTACCTTTGATGGTCCTTGAGTTTGGAACTGCATAAAGACAAAAGTTTGAACACCTTCGATCCTGCAAACTAAAAGAAAATAATGTAATATTTTGTATTGTTAATCTTAAGACTAAACTTGCTAATACTTAACCAGTTTGTAAACTTCTGACTTTACTGATTTGTTTTTAAAACGATCGAAAATGATGCATGTTTATAAGTTTTCAAAGCTTTTAAGTGAAAAAAAAGAGTAAAAGAAACCGCCATTTGATTCATGTTTTGAAGAAAACCCAGAATGAATGATGTTATAGCATTTTATAAATTGTTTTAAAAGTTTGTATGGATAACAAACAGCCATTATTGTTTTTTAACGTGTCAAAATGATTTATAATACTGTTTCAAACCAACAACATTTTTTAAATTTAGATTTGCTGAGGATTAATACTGAGACACTCGAGCAAAAGAAATTGTTAAAGAGTTTTGGTCATTGTATCATTAATTTAATTATTTTATATTAGTATTAAAGACTTGTTTATTTATTCTAAATATTTTTTTTTGTATATTTCGAAAACAATGTCAATTTGCACTAATCATAAATAGATATATACTAGGTTAGCAACCAACTACTAGATACAAGTAACAGCAAACATAAAACGTTGTTGCCTTTTTCTTTCAAAACATAACTCGACGGAAAGGAAGAATTAGCTGATGAGAAAGAATTTAAAAAACTGTTTTACGAAAAGAATGTTTTGTTTTTTTTATGTGACAGTTATTTGTATCTGAAAATTTTTATGTGACAATTTTTTTGACAATTTTTAATTTCTTGTGTAGTTGAGCAACATTGACCAATTTTTATATGACATTTGTATTTGCTGAAAAACTGGCGTGTTAGTTTTATGTGGCAAATTAGAATTTTCACATACGGAAAATTGTCCGTGTAGACGAGACAACATATAAAAATGGCAACTTTTTCATGTCATCCGTAAATTCAAGTCTTAAATCTTTTGTTTTCACTGAAACATAAAATTGCTCGTGTAGGCCGGGACATTTCTTAGCAAATAAAATTTGTGGAATAAAACTTTTCACATATGAATTTCTCATGTACACTGGGCTTAATTGGCTTAATAAACATCTGGACATTAGTCGCCCTTACCAAGCAATGCAGAGTAGAAAAATTGTAATCGATTTGCAATCGTCTCCCGTTCGTCAAGCGCACTTATGCATTCGTTAATTAGTCGTTAAGATTGCTCTTATTCGGTTACCAATGAAAGACGTTCTCTACTGTTACGTGCAATTTCAGTGTCGGTACATGACTTCGTCGGCAAACCAGCACACGTGGTTGATCACACGTACAGTATATCAACCAATGAACAACAGCCAAGATATAACAGCTCCCTGACACCGTATCTTACTTACTCCATTAGCTTACCACAGGATAACTGAATCCTCCTGGTTCTATGTTTTTTTATTTTGTTCAGTGTTAGAGTACCGTAGTGATGACGTCACAAAACGTTTATTTGTGAAATCACAAATTTGGTTGTAATAATCAAAAAGATCAAGATGAAAAATACCAAAATTTAGCACTTTACCACCCACCAAAGACAGAAAAGGAATGGGGGGAGTGGATGAAGGTAGAGACTGTCGTCTGTCTCCCTTCAGCCACTCACCCCAGTTCCTATTCGCTCCCGTTCGCGCGTCCACTTCCTCTTCCCAGTTTCCCATATGATTCTCGATCTCCCGGCGAAGGAAGAGATTGTTTTGCAGTCTACACTTCGCCACTCTATAGTTAGAATTCTAGCTAAAAGCTAAATCCTTTCGAGCCTAGTGGCCCATGGAGCCGGCTCTTATCTCCGGTTTCTGTAGTGTTAAGCGGATGA
>JAOBRB020063378.1:0-14779 GCA_027575285.2 Zoanthus pulchellus | reverse complement strand
CACATCAGTACTACAAAATGTAAGAACAGGTTAAGAACAATTAGAGGCTGAGACTCCGATTATCTGAAAATGTCTTACTTAGAGAGACTTCACTAAATTAACTTAGCAACCCATTATAAAACACACAAAGTATGACACAGTTTCACATTTATTACAAAATGCGCTTCTCTAAACTCGCGTCATAGGCATTAAACTTTTGATATACAGGTGAAAACATTATTATAACACAACAGGTCAAGATCATATCTTCAACAAACACCGGGGAAATGTTATTTTTACTACGTGGACGAAAACCAGATAAGCCGCCATTTCTTTTCTTTTTGATAAGAACAAGTTTTTTTTTCCTACCTGATATGAAAAGTTTCTTCAAGATTAGTAATTTTTACTGACAAGATGGGTTGCAGCTGCTCTTAAACAAAGAAAGTTGATTGGACCTTTTGTCGGATACGAGACTAATGTATATCTCATCGTAAAATGCAATTATTGAATCAATAAAAAATTGTCATCAATGGTATAAAGCCTTTGGCTAAATCCTATTTGCATAAATTTTGTTTTGGTCAAGAGCATCTGACGATTTATAATTTTACCTGCACGCAGCAAATAATCTAGCTATGAAGTTGTCCGGTGCGAAATGCACCAGTCAATCATGTAACCCTTCCCCCCCCCCAACCTCGGGCATTAGGCGAGGATAGGACTTTTGGGGTTTCTAAACACTGCTTATGCCCCGCCATGTGGGGTATTTCAGCTGTACCAATGCCGGGGCCATGCTATAAAATCAATTTGAATGCTTTGCCTTCTGCTAACTCCTTCAACTCATTGAGTTATCTCTTCTTTAGCCTTGATCTCCGGCCCTTTCTGCTCACTGATTTCAGTTCTGTGCACAATAAAAATAGTAAATAGTAATGTGCTATGATATTGTGATGGAGATGTGAATTTAAGTTTGAGTATAGCTGGTATATATATCATGGATATAGTCTAGCAGCATATGTTTGAAAAGGAAGTCCCGTGGGAATTTTCTGCTGAAAACAAACCAATGGCCTAGATATGTTCAATAGAGTCTAGTAAGCCTAAAAATTGTTGTTGACAGTTCTGAAATTTATTTGGGTATGTTTTATGGCTGCCTTTTAGTATGATGTAATTCAGTTTCAACATGAAAACGAGGCTGCTAAAGAAAATGACTCAAAAACGCTTGTTAATTAAACGGTACGGCCTGTAAAATCATATCAACTATTGATTAGAGTGCCCTGGACATACTGGCAAAGTGCTAATGTGTAATTGTGCGGTCACGTTACTAGTTAATCTTGAAAACGAGGATTAACAAATATGTCTTGATAATCATAAGAACTTCAACTGCACGAACCACCCAAACTCAACTCCACGGTTCGGCCAGAACCAACACTCTAACAGGACGTGTACTGTAGATACACGGGTGAAACCGGTTGTGCGCATACGTGTTGATTCCGGCCAAACCGTGGAGTTGAGTTTGGGTAGTTCGTGCAGTTAAAGTTCTTGATAATCACTCTACTTTTCGTCAAAGCAAGTACACTATTACCAACTGTTTGATAGGAAAGGTATAAGACTGATCAACAGAAAGTGAATTGTTAAAACACACTTTGAAATGAGAAAAATGTAAATATTTTTCGGAAAAAGACTGGGTCCCACTTACATGCAATATTATTGGTCAGCTGATATTCCCCTGCAAAACAGACATGCAGCCGCCATGTTGAAAAAACTTACATGCACTATAGAGGAAATGTAGCCTTTTTGATAACTGAATGGAGGATAAAAAGCGGATAAACGTGGATTTCCAGTTGTGCATCATTTGCTTGTGTTTAAATGATGAGAGTTTAGTAGAAAAGCCAAGCTGTTATCACAAAGTGTTGGAATTTCTTGAGAAGTGGGCTGCTGTTGGTGAACATTTTAAAATCTGGCACCGTTCTAGTTCCCAGAATGTTGTGCATACTGCAGGATTGTTAAAGAAAGCTCAGTTAAGATTCCAAAGAGAAATAGAAGGTGAAGAGTCAAGACGAAAAAAATCAAGCCAAGGCCGAAATGAAGAAACTAATTCAATTAAATTAACCCGATCCCAAACCTCACCATACGACAAAACTGTTTGCCTCTTCTGTGAAGGACACGAAGCCTACAGAGAATTTCTTCACAAGGTAAGAACCGAATCTGCAGGCAATTCCCTTCGTACCGCCATTGAATTAGCAAGTAATCAGAAGCTACTTGTCAAACTTAATACATCCTTGGGTGGCAGTGACGCTCATGCCATTGACATCAAATACCATTAGAGCTAGAAGTGCTGGACAAGACATGTCACTGGTGTTCTACGCAAACCAGCCGTATCAGAGTCTTCATCGTGTAAATCAAGAGCAGCAAATGAGGTTGCAGCTAAAATAGAATTTTTCAGCATGACAGAGATAGAGTTAAATTGTGGCAACATTCTAACTATGGCAGACCTACAATCAGCCTACTTGAGTATCCTGAAAGCCAATCACGTTCCAGAACCAAAATCTGACCGAAAATTTCTGAAGCAGATGTTAAAACATGAAATTCCAGAAATTGAATTCCATACAGCAAAAAGAGTTAATGAATCCGAAAGAGTCACGATAAAGAAGACAAAAGATGTTGCTGTTCAGATGTCAGAAATGATCTAACCTAATTGTAAAGAGGAAATGAAAACACTCTTTGATGTGGCTTCTATTCTCAGAAAATTGATCAACAAGAGCCAAGAATGGACTTTCGCTGGTTCACTTGAAGATGCTGAAACAAGCCATATACCGGAAGAGCTGTGCATATTTTATAGATGGTTGATCCAAGGTCCACACAAGTTGTCTCAAGATGAAAAATCAATGGAAATTCGCAAAACAGTAACGAGTCTAGCTCAAACAACGATTTGTATGTGTCTTTCCTACAAATAACGAAAGAATAAAACATCAGAAGTATTAAAAAAACCCAGGGAGATGCCTCAACAAGTGGCTGTTGGGCTTGCTGTTCATCAAGCGTTATGTAGCAAAGAAATAGTCAACCTTCTCCATGGATTTGGAATGTCCATTGAGTACAATCTGTTACTTCGAATAGAAGCTCAGATTGAATCCGCAGTTATAGAGAGGATGGATAGTGATGGCGGAGTGTATGTACCTCCTTGGTTTGTCAAAGGAAGACATATATTCTTTGCTGTTGACAATGTCGACTTTGCCAGCACCGTCGAAAATTCCCACTGAAGCCAATTGTTCAAGCACTTGGCTTACCAAAAACCTTAGCACTGCCGGGCTTCCATGCCTTGAGCGGAGCTGACAACACAGATGCATTTTCTGGGAAAGGCAAGTTAGCCTGTTTCAAGGCATTACAAGAAGAATATTTACAGCCCTGGCAACATTTGGGACAACATCATACCCATCTGAAGACACAATCAATGGAATTGAAAAGTTTGTCTGTAAGCTGTATTTCCCAAAAACAACGATTACATAAGTGCAAGACCTTAGATGGTACCTATTCAAAAAAAGCAAGCCCAATCAGAGAGACTACCACCAACCAAGTCTGCTCTGTACGAAGCTATCTTGAGAGCGCACTACCAAGCAATGGTCTGGAACTCAGACAGAATATCAAATCCAGAGCTACCATGGCTTCAAGGTTATGGGTGGAGGATGGAAGAAGATATATGGGTACCTTGTCATGACATCATTACCTCCAGCACCAGAAGCAATTGTCCAACTTGTTAAGTGCGGATGTTCAAAGGAAAGATGTAGTAACAATCGATGCCAATGCTTTAAATCCGGAGTGAAGTGCACAGATTTGTGTAAATGTTCCGATGGTGAAGAATCATGGGATAATACCTTGGCAGAAGATTTTTATTATGATGACCACGATGATAACGACAGTGATCCTGATGACTTGGATGACCTCAATCAGTTTGATTAAATACCTAAGTGATATCTTAGGTCAGTTGTTCCTTAAAGTAGCCTTGCATTCGCCAAATGGAGTGCAAAAATGAATGTTGTTGATTAGAATAGATATATCAGTATTTTGTTTTGGCCTCTTTTTGATGATCTCATGATCACTTCACCATGAGTGTGTTTTGCCAATTCACTTTGTGTTGATTCTCATGCATTTTTTCTCAGTTGATAGTTGTGTACTTGCTTTCACGAAAAGTAGAGTGATTATCAAGACATAGTTGTTAACCCTCGTTTTCAAGTCTAACTGGTCACGTGACCACAGAGTTACACAATAATGCTATGTCCAGAGCACTCTAATCAATAGTTGATACGATATTACAGGCCGTTCCGTTAACAAAAAAGCGTTTTGGAGTCATTTTCTTTGACAGCCTCGTTTTCATGTTGAAAAAATAGGTCATACTATAAAACATAGCCATAAAACGTACCAAAACAAATTTCATAACTGTCAACAACAAATTTTAGCTAGGTGCACTAGGCTGTATTGAACATATCTAGGCCATTATCTTGCTTTTAGCAGAAATTTCCCACGGGAATACATATGCTGCAAGACTAAGGCCCTGATTATATAAGACGGGCTGGCCCGGTTAAGCGGGCTGAAAACTAAACTTTAGCCCGGTATTACATGTAATCGCGAGCCAAATTTTTACAGATTTCATGGGGACAGCCGGGATCTCGTTAGAAAAACTCAGTCCGCTCAACCGGGCCAGCCCGTTCCATATAATCAGGGCCTAATACTTAAGTTTGCCAACTACAAACAGCAAATGGAACCTGCAAAGGTCTTTCGACATATAGGATTGTATATAAGTGTCTTCAAACCTTTACATTCATCACAAAGCCATCCAGTACGGTTAACTGTTGCTGTATCAAAGCCCAAGCAACCCATGTGGAATAGCTTTCTTGGGCTCGCTTTTACGCGGTCAAATCACTCACCTTTTTCAACCGGTTCATCGTAGGACTTGGCTACTACTGCTTTCCGCAGCGTTCTAGAAACATCCCACACCTTGTATAATCGCATATTATATAAAGTGTGGAACAGTCAAGATGATTTATTAACAATAACAAAGACAGGAAGACAAACTCCACTGAGATCTATTTAAAACTTTATCACGCAAACGATAGCAGTGCAAAGTTAGCTCCCAGACTCTTCTGCGGCATTTTATCAAAACTGTTTAAACTCCGTTTAATCCCCCGCCAAAATTTCGCAATAATCTAACACGTCCAACGCCCCGCACACCGGGGCACAATTTCTATGCCTAATGCCCAAGGTTGGGGGGATTTGGTGACATTGACTGGTGCAAAAGAAGAAATCAAGTAAGAGGTTAAAGTGAACGAACCCAAAGAGCAAATACTTTGGGAGGCGCAGCGACACGTATCAAGCGGTTCAATCTAAGCTCGACCAGTTCTTGTACCAGTAAATCCAAACACAAGGAGCAAATATCTTATTTCATAAGTGACAGCTAACTGCCATATCATACGTCATTTTGAAACTAGAAACCACTCACGAACTCCAGTCGGAGCTACCAACTATTTAAACAAGGCACAAAAGCTTTAACAGTTAATTTGTGTTTTCCTTTTTTTTATTAAATATTATGGACATGGGATGAAAAGGAAAATCTTTTTTTTCTTACATATAAAATGTGATTATTGGTACAAACTTGGACGCGTACGGATATAAATCATGTATAGTGTTCAAACCGAAGGTGGGTGCTTTTTTGTGGGTAGAGACCCTGTTTTCCGCTCATCTCGGGTCTATTTTTATGTGCGCGATGGTGCACAAGCGCAATCGCATGACTCGAACCAAAAGCACTGCACTGCGGGCTAGATCCTATCATATTAGGCCACTACAGATGCATTAAAATAGCAAATCCAGTACGACTTTAAAGCTTTATGTTATACACAGTATTTAGGTTTACTATACAGAAGGCCACTACTTTCACAAAATCTCTGAGAAAACAAGTAGAATATTTTCAGAACAAACTTAATAACTGCGACAGAACTACACGAACCTTGGTATATGAACACCCACTTTTCTTGTCCGTTCGGTGTGCGTTATTACGGGGTTCCACGGTATTTGATTGAACAAACCAACCAATATGGTGACATTGATATGATTGTTGTCAACATAGCGACGCTGAACTCAGAAACATTGAAGAAACTCGTATACTGAAGTGTATGTGTACAAAGTTCCCAAAATTGCAAGCTCTATCCCCTAAGAGTAAAAAATTAGAACGGAATACGCTCAAACAATGTTTCATGGAGAGGGGCTTATTTTCGACATCTCAATAACTTGTCGTTTCGTTTCATTGGTTGCGGTCGGTTCGTTCCGGTAATTTCCTTATGATTTGCTAATAAGAAATAAAAAGGCTGAAACTGCTGTCACTGAATGGCTGCCAGGATCATCATTTCTTGAGGTAGTTTAAAGGGAAAGGTGTCAAGCTTATCTGATGACCTCAAAAGAGTTATTCGGGTAACACAGCTTTAATGAATCACTGATCAATACATATTCGAGATTAGATTCAATAATTTAGAGTATAATTCTATCATTCACAAACCAATGATCAAAACTATTCATCAATTGAGCAATAACAAGGGAAGAAATAAAGTAGCGAGCTTTCAAATGAAATACTCATCTGTTAAGAATATTACAAGAATGCTTAAATGGAACTCGTCCCAGGCTCATTTCACTGACGTTACCTCTTCGCCAGTGATATGAGCCTGCGCACGAGGTTGGCGTAAATGTAGATGACACGAGTTTCCAAAAATGAACGATGTGAGAGCAGACAATAACCAGCCCCAGGTTTGCTCCCATTGGATGATGCTTACTCTCATTTACCAACTTCAGGGCCTAGTTGTTCAAAACCTCATTAATTAGAACTAACCCAGGGTTAAATGTTTAACCCTTGGTTTTGTTTCCAACCTTACAGCTACTACTGGACCTGTAACTTTGGGATTAACAATTTTTTTTCAAAGATAATCTGAACAGTAGTTTGAAAGAATGGTAATATTTTTCTAATAGAAGCAAATGCTGTTGTAATTTTTGCTTAACCCTGGGTTAATATTAACCCAACTTTGAATAACCCAGCACAGAAGGATAAAAAACCGAGTAATTTTTGAGGGAAAAGGTAGCACAAAGGAATGAAATCTCTGTAGAGCAGGGTAATGAACCTGAGACCTTGTGGCAGGAATTCAGTGATCTTATGAACGGCTCCAACGATGCCGCGTAATACAACAAAATGGGAAATTCTATTTACAACGAATGTACACCAAATATTTTAAACCAAAGCGCCAAAAAACTACCAGATATAATCTTAATTTACAATGCAAAGCAATCATGTATAAGAAGATGAATTGCATTGCAGCCTAAAACGTAGATTTTCCAAGAAAGCCTAAACACTTTGGGAAATCAGTTCGAAAACTCTACGAGACCACTGAAATGGATCTTCTGAAAGGAATCCTTCTGATTATTTTTTGTAAAACAAAGTATTGCTGCTTACACTAATGCATTGGTTAGAAAATTGTAAAAGAAAATAACTTTCACGGAAAATGTTGCGGTTTTGAGCCAATCGCCAATAATTAACTTTCTAAGCAAAAAATTCTTGCGAAAAAATAATATAAAAATAATAATACAATTCGCAAGAAAAATATTATATAAGCAATTAAATTTCCAAGTTTAAAAAGATTTCTTTCATTAGCAAAGATGTTCCCATAAGAAAATTTAGATAATAGCGTAACGACAGATAACCTCAAAATATTGTTCTCACATCAATGCAACAATATACTGTTCTGATAAAAGGCGTGTAAGCTATCAATAATTCATAAATAAAAATCAACAAATCTGTACAACTATGGAACCTAACAAACACTAGTTATCTTTGCTTGTCTGCCTTTTTTGCTTTCGATAAGGGAGATCTAGGTCTTGTGCCCTTGGGATGTTGAAGGTAACTCGAAGAACCTTTGCTGGAAGAAGACGAGGGGTCTTTCGTACGGATGGGACTGTGCGAGTCTTTCATTTGGTGTAAACCAGAGTTAACAGTTCCCGAAAGCTTTCTCAGTGCACCAGCAGGAGTATTCTGCAATAAAGAAACAAGATGCTCCATTATCTGAAACAAATTTACAAACACTAATAATATATCAATAAAGAAAGTTAAGCTTGACCCTTTTAGGTCCTGTTATATGAAGGTAGGGTAGATAAACTTACTTTTTCAGCGTTGCGTTCACATGCTAAGTAAGGTAACTCGCACATAGGTTACACTCCTAAGCAGGTTACCCGCCCGCATACTACAATTAGACTAGATCGAAATCAGACTATCGAATATACCATGCCAAAGAGCTATCCTGCATCATGCACCCAGTTGGATGCAAACGATGAAGCAGCAAGAAAACGAGTCAACGAGCAAGGCAATCAGCATGGTGAGAGAAGAAAGGAAAAGCAGCATCAGTCTAAGTGTTTGAAAACAGTGCCTGATTTATGAAAGAAAATGGCAGAAAAACTTAACCTCAGTAAAAACAACTTCTTACTTTTACTCGGCGCAATCTGCAAAATCAAAAATTAACCAAATGGAAATTTAAGAATAACGTAGCTCGAACGCAGTTGCATTCGATATAAATTCTAGAGTTTACGAAAACATTTCGATAGTTGCCCTTTGCACAGTCCCTCGCGGTAGAAATCCTCGTGGTTCATTCGAGAGAAAGCCGGTTTGTTTTTGACTAATTTGCCCAGCCGAAGCAAAATCGAAGACAAACAGAAGATTAGAAAAGTCTTACCCACTCACAAAGTGCTAGCATTATGGCTACGCCTGGTTATCCATAGACTTATGAGTGAAAATATGGTTGGGAAAGAGGTCAATCTTTATCCCGCAATAACTCACAAAATTCGTTTAATAATAATACTTTAATAATTCATGTTTCTAAAATCCAACTTAAATTTTTTGAACAAATAAAATCTACCCCTTTTGCATGAATGCTATATGGTTATCAACCGACAAAAGATCGCTACATCAACAATATCAAACACATACCGATGGCCTTCTTGCAGGAGTTTGGTTTTTCTTGCTAGTGGAACTGTAACTTTTCGCTGAATTCGCAGGAGATTTTTTCTCTCCATCCTACGTATTAAAGAGTCAGAGAAACGAATTTGTATTATGTTCTTAATTACTTGACATTTATTGACCAAGTTTGAGAGAAACAGTATGTTTTGTGTTCCTGTTTTTCCAGGGAGAGCTGAGAGAAACATGGCTGTCGAGGAATCGCAAAACATACTGTTTTCCTGAGTTTAACCCTTTCACTCCCAAGCAGTTATCAATACTCAACTTCTCCTTACAAAACACATACAAAATATGACATTTGGTAATGAGAAAATGAAAATTGATTTAAGCTGAAATTCTCTCAAACTTGTGCAATGAAAAGTATGGGAGCAAGTTAGGAGAACTTAAAAATTGAACTGGGGCTGAAAGGGTTAATAGGCGTTTAGTTATATAGCAGCTATTAAAGAACAACAAAAAGCAGTTAATTACAATTTACTTCCGGTTTTGGTATTTACTGTCCATAACATAATGTTGCCCACTGACCACTTGGTTGCCGGAAACAAGCGTAGCTTGTTCACATGCATGATTCCCTCTCTTCCAATAAAAATACCAAAGTAAACGGAATAATTCTACGAAACGTCCAGTACGTTTACAGTTAAGGTGTATAATTTACATATATATAACTAAATTATTTCTTTAGAAACACCGACCCAGGTCACACTAGTTTACAGCAAGTTATTTTCCTTTCTGTGAGAAAAATGGACTTTGATAGTTGGTACGTAACAATATCAATTACTGTAATGGCCTTTAGGCAGCAGCTTCTAAGAAGAAGCGCCAAGTGTTACCAATTAATATCACAATATTGCGTTATTTAGCCAACACAACTGTCGGTTATTATCATAACATTGCGTTATTTAAACCACACAAATGCCATGTAATATTAAAACAATGCGATATTAGCCCACGCAACTGCATGCCATGTAGAACTGATCACAATAATACGTTATTTAGCCCACACAACTGCCATGTAAAATCACAATACGCGCCCATTCCAAGATAAGCGTTGCCGGCCATTAGGGTTTTAAAAATGGTGAAATATGAAAGTCACCGTTTAAAGAAAGAATATTTTTTCTTGATTCCACAAAAAACAAATTTTGAGATTCCAAAAAATTTTTATGTAATCTTCAATCTTCAAAAAGTTATAGGGATTAACCTTAACCCTGTTTTACTAGACGGTTAATGTTTGGAAAAAATACAGAAAATAAGCAAAAAAATTCTAACAAATTGTCTTTTTTCACCATTCTTGGCTTTTTTATCTCTCGCTTGGAACAAACCAATAAACAACAAAAGCGCATTTCCGAAACTACACTTAAAAGACAAATCAGAGTCATACTTTAAGGGTTTTGTTTGCCATTTTACTAAAATACTTTTACGATCAGCGCACCATCAACCAACGCTTAAACAGTGCGTATTGGTTACTGCAGCCTTCAAAAATGTTCCAACATTTTTTAAAATCTCATTTATTTTAACATTTTCCCGTATGAGTTGTAATGTATGACAAACTTTGCATATCTGTGGTAACATAAAATACGTAACGGAGGTTACCAAAATATGAAATACAATAATCTAATCTATTTTACCATTACAACAAGAAATACTTAAGATACATTGTATAACTGAAAGTAACAGAATTAGCTGGGTAATTCAGGTTTATGCGTTCTTTCGTAGAATAATACAATCAGTTAATTCCATGACTTAATCCTTACATAATAAATATAATGAATTAATTAATTCGACAATTATAGGAATAACGGTCTACATTTAATTCTGCTGATCAGGTTTATATAATTATTCGATGCGTGTAGCCAGTGAAAAAGACAACAAAAAACTAAAAGATATGTCATCAATTTTGTCTCTAATGCATATTTCAATGACTGAAACAAATTCATTTCGTTAACGGAGGTTACAGTTTTGGAAATTTTTCACGCGCCTCAAACCATTTCTAATATTTCCTGGGCAACGCTTAAGTGTTTTTCGTGTTTTTTGCAAACGGTGTATGGGGCTCAATTACAGCAAGGAGGTCTTTAGCTGATATCCACAACTCGTCTGCTTTTAAAGGCTACTTGAAAGAATTTGGGTGTTTTGTTGAGGACGTCAAGAACGTGATATAAAAGGTGTGGTCTTCGTCTTTTCCAACGTACCATTGTATATCGTAAACGGCTACCACCCTGTAATCGACTGACTCACTTGCAGTTGATTTAAACTCCTTCAGGAGGTGCTTCTTTCCACCCACAGGTTTCGTTGCAATAAACATGCCACTAGAAAAGCAACCGGTGCAAAAGCAGGATGTTTCTTTCACTGTTATTTCGTTTTTTCGTTCTGTTGAGAATATTGTATGCACTTTCATCGTCCCAGAAAAGGTTACTAACTCCCTAAAATTATTGATATCAGACTTTGCCTGGGCACATGGAACGCTTGAGACGTACTTACAAAGAAGTCTTTTGCAGACTCAATCTTGGCCTTTACTTGCTTGTTTGCCTCATCAGCCATACGTTTGGCAGTACCTCCTTTGCCATCACAAGGCCCTTTGCCACGCTCCGCTTCGAATTAATTCCATGAGGCTGACACTGCAAATTCTCTGTGATTCACAATGATGTAAAAAATGCGATATTGTGATGTAAGACTGTCGGTATAATAATGGATGTGTAGTAGTTTTTCAAGGCAGATTTGCTCGATGTCAGGTATTATATCTTTTATGATGGCGTAGGCTGTACTGCTGTTATGTTGAAGTTTATTCGAAACTATCGCGATGCTTTTATGGCAAATTTCACCATGATCCTTGTAATAAATTACAACAGGGTGTAAGTTGATTTGTTGAGGGGGTGTCCAGAAGGCCGATTGAATTTCTTCATCTGTATAAGACACGTAAAGTTCTCTGCAAAGTCCATTTGTACTATCACATACCCCTGTGGAAGATGTTTGAGAAAACGGATTTGCTCATATTGCGTTTTAGCCCTTTTACAGTGTGAAGCAAACTCGTCTAAGGCCTTTTTCCATTTCACACAGAACGCCGCTCTGTCGTTTTTTTCTTCCACTACCTTCATTTTCTTCTTACCGTCTTCAGCCTCGACTCTTTTCCACTGGCTGTACTTCACTTTTAAAGGCAGCTTAGCGCAAATTACATCTTTTGTGTTGTCGCACACTTAACAAATTTATCGGGGTTGTTTCGACGTCAATACCGGTGGCTTTAATGCCGCGCAAATACAATGCCATGTTTTTATGAGCTTACAGAAAAAACAGAGACATGTCATACAAAAAGGTTGATTTTCGCTGAAGAAAATGAACTATGCCCAATTTACATTTTTCATTTGACTGATTATCCCGCGTGAATTTCGCAAAAATATACAAGGAAAAAATCAGTTCCTTTTCGTATTATTTTGGTCGCCGCTTGATACATATTGGGCTTGTAGACATGCAAAATTGCATGAAATAGGAACTTTTTTTGCAATGTTACAAAGCTGTTAGTTAACTATCACATGAGTTATACATGGTATAAAGATTTCAACTTAGACAATTAGAATAATCATAAAATGGTCGAGTTTGATCTATAAAACGCGGTAAATTGAAATTGGCAACGTTTATCTTGCGGTTTTCAGTTTAGCTCACGTACCAGTCATCGCTAGTGCAACTCTACTTGACTCTACTTGACTCTAATTAGTTGGTGGTGCAAAATTTTATGGAATCAGACACAAAAATGTTTTCAGAAGCCCAATATAAAACGAACCCTTTCCCAAATTAAAATCTTGTAACCACAAACCAAAGTCTTTACGTCCGCTCCATACCTCTGTGGTAGGAGGCTCCGCTATCTCCTCGGAAGCTGGTATGTTGTTATTTTCAACGCTGTTTGCTTCTGATTCCTAAATGACAACATAGGATATTTTTAAAATAAGCAAGACTTTCCTATCTACACACTTTAATAGGATTCGTACTTTTACGGTACATTTAAGGTTTTCAAAGAAAATAGCTTTGAATGAAACGGAGTAGTGTAACATAGTCAAGTACATTATATATCATAAGAATGTTTGAAAGGGTCGCGTATTTGAGTCCCTCCATGATTCTTGAAAAAACTTTTCAAATTTCTGAATTCCACTCCAGGCCATACAATTCTTATAAACAAAATTCTATTTATAGCAGCTGTGTAAGGAATACATTAACAATAATAAAAACAATAATAATAAACATAATATTTAATAATAAAGGAATTTAAGGCCGCCAAATTAAATAACTTGAGTGTATATACTCTGATGAAGGCCAACTTTAAAGAATTCCTCTTTTTTAAAGCCGGAAACCTTTGTATTTCGGAGCATGGTGTATTGTTGATAATCAACGCTGTTCGTGGCGTCTTCTCTGATTTATCATGGTCGTATGATCGATTTTGACCAATTGCAAGCCCGTATTTTTTTCCAGCGAACGAAGGTTGCTTAATGCGATTAGCTTATAACGCGGTTATTATCATTGCCGCTGTGAACTGAACTACGCAGTAATGTATGGAATCTGAGAAGCTGTGAAAAAGGGACCTGAAAAAACATAGCGCTAAAACAGAAACACTATGTTCAGCTCATTGACAAAGCTAACTAAATCCTTTTCGAGCCTAGTGGCCCATGGGGCCGGCGCTTATCTCGGGTTTCTGTAGTGTTAAGCGGAGAGTCCTTGACTCCCCCTGGACGGGACACTAATCCATCGCAGGTTAGCTCTCAGCAGATGCTAGTACTCATTTACCTACCCCAGAAGGATGGAAAGCTGAGTTGGCTTAGGCGGAAAAGAAGAAGGTCACAAAATATTCCAATCTCGGCAAAGTACCGGGATCGAACTGGGAACCCTGTAGTCGGAAAGCAGAGAACTTACCAACTGCGCCAACGACGTCCACAAAAAGAAAACAAAAATCATTTTTAAATATGATTTTCTAGCTCCAATGACTTAAATTAGGTGTCTAGAAATTTCTTGCTAATATTCCTTGTCTGAGAAGATACGATGCTGAGGTCAGAGCAAAGACAGCACCTTCTCCTCAATTATTTAAAGACCGTGAGTGTAGCTCTGACACAGCAGACTGGTCAACTTACTAAAGGCGGTCACGTGCATTGAATGTTTTTCATCCTACTTTGAAAATATTGCTTCACATCTAACATTCAAGTATTGCTGTGACATATACCAATTTACGTTCCGACAAAATACAACAAGCATATTAACCTGCCGCTGTTCCTCTCTGAAAATCTTCATCAATTCCAAGACATTAGAAGTTCCAGAGGACGCGGAAGAATCTCCCTGTGACCGAAAAAAAAGCCGTCGGCTAGTTATCACTAAAAGAAATACACAAGATCTCTTACAGTAACTTGGTATCAACCGAATTTAAATAAGAGAAAAGCAATATTATATTTGAGAAACGAAATAAGATTGTGTAAATTAAGTGACAAGGCAAGTGAATAGGGAACAGATAAGTATGTGTTTATGTGTAAATTAAGTACCAGGGCAAGTGAATAGGGAACAGATAAGTATGTATTCATATGTAAATTAAGTAACAAGGCAAGTGAATAGGGAACAGATAAGTGTGTGTTCGTGTGTAAACTAAGTAACAAGGCAAGTGAATAGGGAACAGATAAGTATGTGTTCGTGTGTAAATTAAGTAACAAGGCAAGTGAATAGGGAACAGATAAGTATGTGTTCGTGTGTAAATTAAGTAACAAGGCAAGTGAATAGGGAACAGATAAGTATGTGTTCATGTGTAAATTAAGTAACAAG
>JAOBRB020063269.1:0-14783 GCA_027575285.2 Zoanthus pulchellus | reverse complement strand
TTACAAGCTTGTAGTATATTTATATATAGCTAGATATGTGGTTATCAATTAACCAATATTAATATCTAATATCACATTCTCCAACCCCTTTTACACCTCGACCGAATAACATTGCTGACTTGGACTCTTTCCCATCACTCTCTTCTTAAAACTGTTGGTTACAACCCTGTAAGATATAAACTATTTAATATGTTCGATTTATAATTTCAATGTTTCAGACAAACCAGCCCTTGCAGCTATATTACACTCAGTTGAAAATGCAGTGGTTTTTGAAACTAGAAATATCACACTGACTTGCCAAGTCTTTGATGGTAACCCGGATGTGTACTCGTACAAATGGCAATATAATGGTGTGGACATCCCTGGAGAGGAAAACGGTAGACTGGAACTGATCAGTGTTAACAGGAAACAATCTGGAAAGTACATTTGTATTGCAAGTAACATTATGGGGAGTGTGCACGTCAGTACATTGGTTACTGTGCAGGGTAAATTTGATATCTTTGATATAAATTGATTTTAAATTTTTTCTTCCTCTGATCTCCTGTCTATATTTATTTAACGATTAAAGGTAATAAATACATGTAGCACTCTCAGAATTTGTTGGTTTGTATATTATGTTTAAACTGTGCAGTGTATCTGGTAGTTCTAGTTCACGTAGATTATTTAGGTTGTTGACTTTGTAGGCAGTATTTTATTAACGTAATTACTATAATGCACTTCAGCAAGAAAGTAGATAGGAACTACAGGAGCTTACAATCTGGAAATAACTGTTGTTTTCCAAGTAGCATAATTGGGATTGTGTATGTCAACTATTTAGAGTACAATACAAAGAAATAGGTAACTTCTGTTTGAGTTACTTCACCAGCAAAACTTACATATATATTAAAGGTAAGATTTCTTTTTCGATCGAGTAACAACCGTTGAGAACGATTGTGTTGTGCCTGGACGGGGGGGGGGGGTGGGGGGGGAGAGGAAAGAAAGAGACTGCAATGGTTTCAGTCAAATTGAATACACCAGATGTGTCAAAACAATCAATTATAGCTCCGCCCAGTTGTCGGCAACGAAATTTTCATTGAAAGTGCTCTTGCGATGAGAAAATTACTTTCTCTTTTCTCTTCGGAAACTGAAACTACTTACCCTCAATAAGAATTATGCCAAATTTTAAGTCGAATTTCCCACCAGAAGTATTTTTATTTCTACTATATTTTCGAGTTCAAAACGTCATCCATTACCCGGCGTAAGAAGGAAGTACTTGGTCAACTAAACCAAAACTAAAAATCTTGGCTAACCTAGTGTCATGTAGAGAGTTATAGAAAGGGAACAATTTATTTCGGTAGGTTTTCGGTATGGTTTCAAACAGTTAAGCTGTACGAGGATTAGCAATGCGTCGGATATTAAGGTCGTAGTTTCAATTCATAAATCGCCCATCAACAAAGGTCTTCACTTGAAATGGAAAGCTTTTGTTAACACCGACACATCGTGCGTAATTTAACCCTGATGGCCGCCTCGTGGTTTGTTCAGATCATTTTTCACAGGATTGCTAAATCCTGCAAGGATTTAGAAGGTTGAAACAAGGATCGATTACAATAATCATCTGGAAAAAGTCCGAGAAAACTGTGGAGTAACACAAAAAAAAGTTGTCGTATGATAAGTTACACTCGGAAAACTTTCGTTTTTAGGTGAATGAACGAACACTCTTTACAGCAAGTTTGATAAATAATAAATTTGAATTAAATGGCACAAGGAAAGTCGAAACAAATCACAAAAATTAAACTCACTTATTGAAACCGTATTTAATTCTGTTTTGAAGACAATAATACGTCCACCTCGGGGCTACAGAAGATGGTTGCGTGCGTCCATTTCTTGCGCAGAAGTTGCTACTGGCACAATAAAGCAGGTAAATTATCGCCACTGGACATAGACCTTTCTACAGAACTGACATCATAATTTTATTTGATATATTAACAAACAAAGTTAAAAGTTACTCAAATCTGCGTAATGACGGACGGATTTCTTACAATTTTAAAGCGCTTTTTTCCGGAATTGCTCTGACTTGTTGGAGAAATTTCCATTTATTCGTATTATTTAGGTCATAATCATGGACTTGACAAAAGGAAAGTTGAAAAAAATAACACGATTGTGAAAAAAGGCAGAAAAGAAGATAATTATTCCTTAGATTTCTGTCGTTTGTAAATGTTCTTTTTAAAACACGTATACGCTCCTTTTTTTTATTAAAACCAGTGAATTTTTACGAGGCTCGTTGTCTTGTTAATTTTTTGATGATTACACTTTACATGCCTCAAATTGCTCATAGCTCTTTCTTAAGTTAAGGACCAGCTTTGTCAACTGGTTTTGCAGAAAAATATGTACTGTAACAAAAGTGTGAAAAGCGGCTCCAAAACTGGCATTATTGAGGAAAAAAGTAATCAAACCCAGTTAATAGTGTTTGATAATAAATTTCGCAAAGTAAAAAAATTTCTAAATAGCCGCTGATAACTTAAATGGGAAAAAGAGAACGAGATGAGTAGCCCGAGCACTAAAAGTGGAAGCAATTATTCAAAAGTGCTAAAACTGCTTCCTTCTTTTAAACTTCTGTTCTGATTTCAGCTAAACTAGCCGGAAAATTTTTTCGCACGGACAGTAATAAAAATAGATTTCCCACTCGCGTAATGATGTAATCACTTATTAAAACCAAGAATAGGAAATTCTAGTCATCAGAGCGACTAGGAATTTCAATTTAACTGAAACCATTGCAGTTTCTTTCTTTCCTCTCCTTTCCCGCCCACAATGCAACCAGTCAGCAGTTTCTCAACGGTTGTTGCTTGCAATTTCGAAACTCGGCTGATTATGAGGAAAAAAGGAAACTGCTCGCAGTCTAGTTAACTTTCTGCTAACAACGTATGTTAAGGCGGGACTTAATCTAAAAAAAGTATGAAATAGAGGGTTTTGTGGTGGAGGGGAGGTCCTAAAAAAACTTTATTTTTTCCTTAATTAAAACCTGGTGGACTGGGTATGGCCTGTGTATGTCATGACACGTAAACGTTAGTCACGTGACAGCCCGCATCGTGTTTTAATTTCTAACGAGCGGTTTCACCTCGACAAAACAAAGCCTTTTCGGCATTTTCGGGCAAATCTCGGGTACATGAGCTCATCATCAAGGGCTAAGAAGGCTTAAACCTTGCCAGTATCGAAGAATTGTTTATTGGCACTGTGATCATATCTTGATCATGATCTGCTTGCTGTATCATGGAAAAGGGGCCCTGCGAGTGGCCTTAGTCCCAGCAAGCTGCATTTCGCTTTTTTTAAAGTTTTATTGAAAGCCTAAAAAGTCTAGAGAGCTTTTGGTGCAGCTTAGCTTGGCTGTGGGCACTGGTGTTTCCCTTTGCAAAGTTTCCGGGGTTTGCCATGGTGCAATTGGGCAGATTTGTGTTCTGTGGCTAATCGACTGCACATATCAGCAAGAAATGCCTGGTTTTAGCACATGATTTTCAGGTTTGTCAATAAAAATTCCATTTTAGTGTAGACGAACAATTGTTTTATAGTGTTTTTTTTTGTTATTAGAAAGTTGAAAGTAAAATAAAAAAGAATTTAGACAGCTTGTGTATTAGCTAAATTTTGTTGTTTTTCTTATTCGTTTTTTGAGTACGTTCATAAATTTAAGAAATCTGAGTGCAATCCATTTCATTTATCTTCAAATCTTGGGTTACTTCATTTTTTTTCTCTCTTTTGATGTTTTACGAACCCTTCTTAACTGTTGTTTCTTGCAAAAGTGTTGAAATTGAGCTCCAGCATTTTTTTATTTACCCCATATAATTTTGAGCTTTAGTATCTATGCAAAAATGCTTCATTGCAAACACTTTCCTACTCTTTGATTTTAAATTTGCCAATTATTTTGTGCCTGAATATTATGTAGGGCCAACCTTCTTTGAAATAAACCCAAAGCTTGGTAACTCTGCTGCTTTAATTTAGTGTGGCAAGGAGAAATTGAAAAAAGAAGTCTTGTTTGTTTTTCTAAATTTTAGACTTGAATATTTTTCTTTCAGCAAGTATTTAAAGTAAGTGGAAGTTCTATGCACAAAACAAAGACCTTCATACTGGCCCTCTGCAAAAAATATTTTCAAGTCATTCAGTTTCGTTATTTTTGCCCTAAGGGTGCTTTTCAGCAGTTTATTAAAGCTGGCTCTGTTACCATGGTAGCAAGAGACTAATACATGCAGTTGCTGGTCATGTTTAGTAGTCATATGTTGAAACATGGTTATAAATTCATTGAAAAGATTGTATTTGAAGACAAAGTTATTTTGTCAAGTCCCGCCTTTAGTGGGTAAGTGTAACGTTTATCTTTAATTATTTTTTTGACTTACTGATTTTATATTACTTGTTTCTGTAAATATTTATTTATATTTTTTACTTTTTCAATATAGTTATTTTTTCAAACCCTTGCTTCAATTCAAGTCAAGTGTCTCGCTCTGCAGTGCAGCAAGCTCAGATTGTAAATGAAAAGGAGTAAAGACTTTTAGTTTGTCTTTTGTTTACAATTAAATACAACTGCTTGTTGCACAATAAAGGAGCAATTTATCACAGTACTAAAAGAAACATTAATTTATAACATTACTTTCTAACCTTAACTAACTAAAGTAAATTGCACATAATATTAATTAACCCTATTATCCAATAGTTGAGCAATCTTATCAAACGGTTTGCGAGTATTCACCTGTCACCTTGTCCTGTACCGTAGAAGAAGGTACTCCACAACCTGTTGTTGTTTGGATAAGAGACAGTGACGGAACAGAACTTGTAAAGTCTTGGAGCAAGTACGCAAATTACAGAATCGATAAAGTGGAAAAACACCAAGCTGGTAACTACAGTTGCTTGGCAACAAATGTTGCCGGAAATGTTCGTAAAAGAGTTTCCTTATCCGTAGAGAGTAAGTAAAAAAATACTGCAATCGTTTAACAATATATAAAAAACTAACTTAAAAAAACAGCTATATCAGCATCACTAAGACTACTATTATCATAATCATAATCACCATTTAGTAAAAAGATCATCACCATTTCTATCATAATGTTCAGGCTTTCCTGTGATAAACAAACTCAGCTTTACTTGGAAACAAATAATTAAGAGTAACCTGTTACTGTTTCATTGTACCCTTTCTTTTAACACATAGAACAATAGCTTTTTATTTATTGTTGTGAAGGTAAACACAGCACAAGTTGTGTGGTTTATTCAATATTTCTGATTCTGTCTTAAATCAGTTAAAAGTTCTCCCAATCTCTCTCTCTTGTCTGTCTAAAGCTCTGTTCACCACACCCACACACTGACGTCTCACATTAAGAATTTTGCAATATATATTTTAAAAAGTAGTCGAACTGATAAAAATACAGTTACCGCAACATCCGGTCGCGACACTCTCCTCCTATTTAATCCTGTAGGGAGCAAATATGTGAACAAAACGGTTTACCGTAAATGATCTATTAAATTTTATTGGTTCTACTAGGATCGTTTAATAGATAGAGGTGTTTTATTTTATTTTTATGAATTTATTGTAAAACAAAACAAAATTTAGACTTGTGGTTTGTATATGTATAGCTATAAATTATATATAGTAAAGTATGTAGCTTCTGAGCCCATCGACCTCCCACTAATTACTGAAATGTATAAACAACGCTGTGTCGTTCATAAATCAATGACAATGTCTTTATCGTCATCCTGGTCAACCATGTTGCTTTCTTTGGTTGCCTCTTCGATATCGGAGTCAGTTATGTCCTGAAAAGGGTTCGGAAGATTAGGCTCATCCAATTCGGAAAGGTGTGCTTGTAACTGCTCCAATCCCGCTTCACAAGGTTAACCTTCCTTGTAGCAATGAATTTTTGAATCTTCAGTGCCATCAACTGCAAGATTCAATGCACAAGACGTAAAATACTTTGCAATCACTTCTGCTGAGAGCCGTGCCCAAGCGGTCGATATCCACTTGACAATAGTCTTTCTTGGTTGGGGTCGCATGCTTCCCGCTTCTGTGTATTCTTGAACACCACTAGCCATCCATTCATCATACGGCTCTGTAACTAATACCTGGAACAGTTTGTTCCATCTTTCATCTGGCGCATGTATATATCTTGTACAACCACCGGGAACCATAGCTTTGTCAATGTTGATTTTTGCAAGCGCTTCCTTTACGCTTTGCACGATGTGGCACTCGTGCGTACGAACTCCACGCCAGTAGTGGTCTTTGAAAAGAAAACGCTCCCAATAAGCTTTTCACCCAGTTGAGTGTTAATGCTTCGTTCATCTAGGCATTGGATGATGTAGCGATAACGCATTTATGTTCGAAGTCTTCGTTTAATTTCTTAACCTCTCGCTTAGCGCCGTATAAACATATAAACAGATAAACATACTGTGACCGTAATTTTTCCGTGTCCTGTCGTCTTTAACTTGATGGATGTAGCTCCTACTCTATCAACAGTCATGGCTGACACCATATCGTCCCATACAGGCGTTTCATCCACGCCTACAATGCAAGACGACTGGTAGTTGTGTTGCAGCGAAAGTTGGCGAACGTGAAGGATATAAGATATCAATTTGTCAACAGCTCAATGTGGCTCCTGTTGGGCAGTTGTAGTCTTCCTTCCGCATAAATTCTGCAACCAGCCATCGGTTGCCTTAAACAAATCTTGTTCACCCTCTTGGCATCTTTCATTGTACAAGTATTTTGCCCTAACCATTATAATTTTGCGGGAAACTATTAGGCCATTTGCTCTTCTACCTTGAATTCTTTCAAGAATAATCTCATCTAGTTTCTCATCTGTAACTTCTCGCCCACCACCGTCCAGCCTTTGTCTTCCTTTGTCCTTTCTGTTTGGTTTTCAATTCTATGCTTTTGCGCCTCTCACGGATACGCTTTACATCGACTTTATATCTTTTGACCGCAACTTGGTTTGATTCCCTTTCTGCGTATTCTATCACTTCGTATTTTTGCGACATAGTAAAGCTCCTCTTTTTTCCCCCTTGGTGCGATGTAGTTGCATCGAATGTAGCAGACATGTTTTGCGCATGAACGGAACAGACCTTAGAGGGGTTAAAGAGCTGGAAATTTAAAATAACTAATAGCAGATTGTAGCCTGAATAAACTGTGAACACTTCTACAAGCGTGGGATGAGGTCAAATGTCATTTGATATATTTCGATACATGTTTTGTGTCATTGCTTAACAATAGTCACTGTCAATTGCATCCGAATTCCAAAGCTTTCAGCATGGCCAGGACAAACTACAACTTTGGTTTTTCCATGGCCTATGAAATGAAATTCAAGGCAGAAATACGCGGGCATCACGTTTACAAGGCTAAGTGGACCTCTGTTCTGGACGAAATTTTAGTCTGCAAGAAAGACAACCGCGAAGAGGCGAAAGAATTCGTTGTTGATGATGTTGGTGTGTATCAAGTCCAAAAATCAACCGATCGAAGGTGTTAATCAGAATTTGGCAGGGCAGGTACCTATTGAGCTATCAAGAAAGCTTGCTGGTTTTCTAGCCGCCTCAGAAACAAACTCTCTCATTGTTAAAGTTTGTGGAAAACAAAAACTTGAAGTTGGTCTTGTTATGTTGTTGGTCTTGGAAGCTACATCCAATAAGATGTTCAAAATGGTATCGAGTACATCCACAAATTGGAAAGGGGGTCTGAAATTCATTAGTGTGTGTCCGAAGTTGGGTCCAATGATTCATTGACAGCGCACGTAACCCGAAAGCACAGTGGACATTTGGAGAGCTAACACCAGTTGAATTACGGAACACAGAAAATAGATATATCCGTGAGGCCCAAATTGATAATTTCAGTGAAGAAATAAAAGCCCTAGAACATGGGAAGCCTTTACCAAGGAAAAGTTCATTATTGGCGTTTACTCCAGTAATGATTGATAGCCTGCTGCGGTCAAATACTCGACTAAGGAATTCAGAGGAACTCTCGGATAACACAAAAGTTTCTATCATTCTTCCAAAAAAACATGCGGTTAGAGGGTTAATAGTGTAGTATTATCACGAAGTTGAAGGGCACGAGATGTGAATAAATTTTACTATCAACCATTTACGTGAAAAATATTTAGTGAGTCACTGCAGACAAGAAGTCAAGAAATGTGTCAGAAATTGTTCCGATTGCAGGAGGCGCTTTCGTGGAACACCGGCTCAACAACAGATGGCGCCACGCAATTTACAAGCCCAAATTTGTATGGTTATCAGAGCAAATAAACCTCACAAAAAACGCCAAAAGAATCCCCAATCAATAGGTCTTTGGCAGGCTAGAAAGACTTGACACCTAAATAAAGTATAATTATTGTTTAAAGCAAGGAGTTAAATAACTTTGGCCCACGAAAGCGAATGCCAAACTGTCTAATATTCGTTCTACAGTAAAATATGTAAAATGCATAAATTAGATTTTCTAGTATTATAAAAATGAAGCTAGGGATAAACTAGGTCTTAACACAATGTACGTAAAGATGTAGAGCAAATTAAATTAAAGGCGAAAACTCGCTATCAGTTTTACTCCTATGGATTTAGAAATTTTTGCTAGCAAAGATAGAATACGAGGTTTCCAAGACAATGTTCCATTTATTGCAACACCTAAAAATGTAATTTCTCGGACCCGTCCAATAACATTTATTCTAATATTAATCAGGCTGAATATTGATAATGAAATCAAATTTTAAAATTTTAATGTGACAATGTGGTGCTGTTAGTTAGTTCATGTCCTTCATGGCCTAGGCTGTGCTGTCGCTAGCGCTCGATGCGATTCCAGTGTAAACTACGTATCCAACAAGACCACGGATGGTAGCAAGTTCGAGTGTCGGAGTTTTACGACATTTCCATATCTTTAATATCATTACCAGTAAAGCATGCAAATTCTATTTCTCTTTCCAGTAACAAGGTGAAGAATTACCTTTTATTATCTGAATCGACTAACACATCGATGTAAATCACTTAACAGGAAACATTTCAACAATGTATTGTAGCTATAAAACAATCTTAAGATGGGGAACCTATATATACCAGCAAAATGGCAATTCACTTTTATCAATAGTATTGTCTGTGGGTTTTGGTTTGTTGTAAGATGATTGAGTATCTTTTGCGCAAATGGTAAGACTACATGGTCCCCATTTGGATGCCGGTAGTTTGCCGATAATGGAATATTTGTGTGACCTTCTTTTCCCGACCTAAGCAAACTCAGTTTTCCATCCGGGTAAGTAAATGAGTCATCCACTTAACAGTTCAGAAACCGAGATTAGCGCCTGCTCTATGGGCCATCTGGTTTGTAAAGGATTTAGCTTTGCTAGCATGTTTCATGATAAATCATCTTAAGAAACCAACTTCAATTAAATACGAAGTTGAGCTATATGATTGCTATGTTTGAAATTTTCAGCTGCAGCAAAAGTTGAGTCCATTACACCAAGTGCTGTATACGTAGGAGGTTCTCGTACTCTATTGGACTGTTCAGTTAGAGGTGTTCCACAACCTTACGTGACGTGGATTAACGTCACTGATGGATCAGTTATCCAGAATAACACTTTTATTACCAGTTACGTCATACCCAGTGTCTCCTCTCACCACAAGGGAACTTACAGATGTGTCGCACAAAATAAATGTGGAAAGGACAGCAAAGATACGACCGTTATTGATATACATGGCAAGTTCAAGATTATATTATTCAATTAAGCTATTTCTACCTTATAAATTTGACTAGATTCTCTTAAAATGATGTTTAACAAAGTTTTGATGTTATTAAATAATCAGTTTCCTTAAATTGCCTCGTGTATCTTTTTATTCCTTGCTCATAAGTTCCAATGCTTAATTTATTTAGTTATTAACATATTCACTCTGAAAGTTGATTGACTACACCTTAATGTGACTGTATACGATGCTGTTTTGTGAGCTCATGGACGCCAATTATTACTCGGCTGTGTAACCGCGCTTTCTAGTTTCAGTTCAAACTCCAAATTGACCCTTGATCACCAAGGAATTTCCAGTAGCTCAGTTGTTAGAGCATCCGAATAGATTACGGAGAATCGTTGCTTTAAGTTCCAGCTAGGAATGAAATTGATTTAATATTTTATTATAATTTTTGTGCCATTCGACAAACTCTTTCAAATAGAATAGTTATCAGGACAGGCTGCAAATAAGAAAAACTCTGTTGTGACATTATTTGATTCAATTTACTTTAGATTTTTGCCATCCAAATCCTTGTAAGAATAATGGTATTTGCCGACTGGTAGACGCAGATAAAAACTCCTGTAAATGTTCTTTTGGCTGGACTGGGCCCAACTGTACCACTGAATCGGGTAAGATGGAGAAAACGCCCTTTCAACACTGATAATCAATAAAACATTCTCCTGTTTAAGTGCAATTGCCCTAAGGATTTCCTGTATACTTGCCAAAATTTAAACCAAATTAAACTGTTTCATTGAGACTTTTCGTAAATTTATAGCTAAATTAACTGGATTGTGGAATCAATAACACAATTATTATCCTCCTTAACTTAATTTTTTAAGGTAGTCGGGTTAACTTTGAATGAGGTTTGTGAATAGACTTCATAAGCTCAGTTCGTTTCTTAAAATTCATAATTACAAACATTCATTTTGGTGACAATAATTATTGCTTGATACTGACTCTGGTCATAATACGTGCACTTATATTTCAAGTTTGTAATACCTGGTAAATTCTAACGTTAAGTATTTGTTATCTCAAAAACATTTCGGAAGTGTGTTTATCATTTTACGTGAATATTTTTCGCCTGCAAGTCTACAGTATCACTGACGCAGAGATGAGTTTGGATCGAACCTGGAATCAGAAGTTAGCAGACCCATACATCCGGGAATATCAATCGCTGAGACTGTTGTTAAAAAACCTGGTAAAGCATTGTACTAAATGTTATTTCTTGTTCAGGATTTCCGTCTAAGTCACATTATTTAAATGTTTATCAAAACCGTTTTAGTTCTCATGTTCCAAATGATTTTTGCCTCAAAAAAAATCTTTAATTACGTAAACTAAAACTTCTGAGTTCTTCTTCAAAATAAAAAGGTTAAAATGTAATTATTTGTTACTGAGAATCCTTATATAGAATATAGTTCAATTATGAATAAATGTTCACACACAATTTTTCGTCCTAATCCTAGTCAGAAAACGATTGGGATTCCTTCCTATTGTTATCATCAATAACGTTGCTCCATTGCATGTCCTCCTGTGAAGACTAAATTTGAAAATGTGTATTTCTATAGATTACAGAAGCTTATAGCCAATCCAATCTGTTTGCCGATGTAATCATTCATGACTTCAGGTGAGTAAGTCTGTGAAAATGCAATTTAATGCACTTTTCATCATATAATAAACTATCAATTGCTGTTCAAAAAGTTCAAATGACAAAGTTCGTGTTAAGAACTTTTTATCTGTGATTATGCACGAACTTTGTCACTTAAATAACCAATTGTCATTTGACATAACCAATTAAAATTGGTTATGTCATCTACCTACATTGTGCAAACAACTGAATCAATACTTTATATCGAGAAACTGAAGGTTTCAGATTATAGATTTACGCAAGGTTTATGCGAACGTTATTGTACAACATTTAGGGACCTAGATTCCAAAGAGTAAAGATAATAGAGAACACTTACTAACGGTAAACTAGTTAACGGTTGAGCTGAATCGGTGTTTCTAAAGAAACGTTTTTGTAATAAATATATAGATTTCTTAATGCAAAAGTCCTGCCCTACGTACAGGATGAACGCACGAGGTGGTTTGTGCCAAAAACCGATCAAGTTAGCGCAGTGCCGGAACGAGTGAGGTTTCTGATACATACCAACGAGTGCGTAGATCCCGAACAAGGACTTTCCATTCTGAAATTTGTTTATTTTTTACATTATGGGATTTTTAAGAGTATTTTATTCTTTCTTTTTTTCTCGTTTTTGACAAACCACAGGAGTACTAAGTCAGAGAGTACTATGAACGATAAATGAATCAAGAAACTTGCCACAACATAATAGAGTAAACTTTCAAGGAATATTGTAGATTTAAATGATAAATTAGTGATGAAAATTAATTTGTTCACCATCAACCAAAGTTATAAATTTAAAAAAGCAGTAATATCGCTAATGTCAATGCAAAAAGTTTCCAAACGTTATGCTGGCTTTCTACGTCTGATGATTCAAAAACTCGCTTAACACGCTTGAAGCTATATCAGACATATCTGGTCATTCGTTCCCAGTATTTGTTATATAAAATTTCCCACCGTGAAAGGTTGAAGGTTCTAAGGCTTTGCATTCTTTTCTCCGCACAACAATAATAAACTAACTGATATAACTGTTCAGCTTGGAATATTGGATTTGCTCTTGGTTTCTCTCTTCGCTTTTGTATCTTAGAAACTTGCAGTTGTTCAGTAAGCCAAAGTCTCTTCGTGCACGTTTTGACAGGTTTTTTTACAAGAGACACAAATCTACCACCACCGGCGGCCATTTTGATTGAGCATACTAGGAGCTATTCAGAGCTGCCACTACACAAAACGAGGAGCTTTGTGACTGGCTGAAACGTTTTCACGTGTGAAAATAAGTTGTTTCGCATCCCTGATTGGTTAACCAGACGCGCAGAACAGATTTTTAAACAGTAAAGATATACTCGAAAATCTCAGTATGTATAGAATAACTGTAAATTATACACCGTGAGGACGTGTATAGTTGGCGCAGTTGGTAAGATCTCTGCTTTCCAACCACAAGGTCTCAAGTTCGATCCCGGCACATTGCCGAGATTTGAAAATTTGCGCGGTCTTCTTTTCTTTCCTAAACCATCCTCCCGGGGTAGGTAAACTATGAGTAACAGCGTCTGCTCGGGTTTTACCAGCGATGGATTAGTGTCCCGTCCAGGGGGAGTCAAAGACTTTCATCCGCTTAACACTACAGAAACCGGAGATAAGCGCCGGCTCCATCGGCCACTAGGCTCGAAAGGATTAAGCTAAACACCGTATAAAAGAAACAATACTTCCTGACGGTTCGGACGTTAGTCCTTTTACTCCGACGAAGGACTGATGTCCAAAACGTCAGTAAGTATTCTTTCTTTTATACGGTGTAAAATTTACATATTTATTGTAAAGAAAGTAGGATTCGAGGTCCTTACATGGATCTTACTCCTAAGCCTACGGTTTAAGGTCCCTAGCCGAGAAGACGTTAAATTCTAATCGTTTGCCAATATTAGAGCAAAGGCAGCTCTTCCTCCTCAATTATCTCAGACCCTGAGTGTTGGTCCGGCCGGGAATCAAACCTTAGACCTTAGACTGGCACCTTGCCAACTGGGCTAACCAGACGGCAGAAAGGGGAAAAAAATTAAAATTATCAATTAATCTCACCATCATCTGTCAATCTGGATTAGGTAGAGATGCTTAAACCAGTAACAATGACCGGTAACCATACGAAACTAATAGATAACTAATTTATTTGATTGGTAAAAGCACTTTATTATTTTTTTGACAAAAGCACTGATTCTTCAAATTATTTGTTTTTTGCTTTATGATTTTTTTTCTATCTTTCCTTCAACAATGTTTTTATTTTTTCCAACAGAGAAGGAAGCGTCATTGCAAGGTTTCAATTGATATTTACTGGATCAATAAATGAGCCATTATTACCGCTACAAACGTTCATTCGCACACAGAATAACACACTTGGAGATATAAGAGTTCTTTCACTATTTCTAGTTAAAAATTTTTCTGGTAAGTTAGTTTAACTGTATACAACTGTACAATAGTATACCTTGACAAATGTAGGTTGTCTCACTGATATTAGTACAACTATTTTCCGGTGTATCATTCAGAATGTCAGTTAATTTTGACTATATAAAATTGTGAAATATCTCCTGTAACAAATGAAGGTTTTCT
Organism: Zoanthus pulchellus; assembly: GCA_027575285.2. NCBI lineage: Eukaryota > Metazoa > Cnidaria > Anthozoa > Zoantharia > Zoanthidae > Zoanthus > Zoanthus pulchellus. The sequence continues at coordinate 886 of JAOBRB020063269.1, read as the reverse complement.
TACTGTTGCCTGTAAGATGATCATCCGGTAAATCATTCTATGATTGTACGAAGCTGCACAAAATGGCTTTCTCACTGACACAAGACATAATAGTTTTTCACTGATTCTAGTATAAGACGTTTAATTAGATCTGTTAAGTCAATCAAACTCGTTTACTAGTGGGGGCCCTATAGTGTACTATTTAACAATTATTCATCAAGCCCGAATGGGCTCTGAGTTTTAAAATAGCCCATGAGGCCGAAGGCCGAATGGGCTATTCGGACTCAGGGCCATGAGGGCGAGAGGAATAATTGTTTTAGTAAAATCCAACTAGATGGTCAAAAAAATATCGTGGACAAAACATCTTTCGCTTGTTAAAGCTAGACTTTAATATTACTTTTGCCTCAGAACATTACAAATAGTACGTTATACGGCCAGGCGTACTCACTAGACGAAACTTTGAAATCTTTTCCGTCTTTCTGCTTCAGTGCGGCAAAAAAATCTTTCAGGCAGTCATTTAGCTCTTCTTTGTTTATCTTTTCTATCGGAGTTTCAAACCTTGTTTGGCTTAAAAACTATTCTGTAAAAAATAGTTACTTTAGTTTGTCAAAAAGACGATAAAAATTGTAGTTGCGAAAAGCTAAGAGTCAAATTAACGGTAACATTTGTCAACAGGTCAAATTTATTTTGCGTATTCCTACCGTTAAATATCTTCATTCCATATATAGTTGACTTCTTTGTAGATTTTGCCGGGTGTAGATTTATGAAATAATGAGCTCAAATACTCATACAAAACTTCAGCAAAACTAGATTCAGCCGCCACTGTTTTGGTTTACTAGGCCGGCACTTTTCGCTACTATTAGGCTATAACAAATAGCCTACTAGTAGCTCAACCAATCAGAACGCA